>JAYMTA010001555.1:0-19509 GCA_036897625.1 Pelargonium cotyledonis
GACGGAATAAAGCATTTCCGTCGGAAATTCCGTCAGAAATCTTTCCGTCGGAAACAGAACGTTTTCTTGTAGTGAATATCCAACAATAAAAATTGGTAAACGAACACTACCTAATAATATTTACATGTTAAGTTTATTTCTTTTGGAATAAAGTTAATTACTAATTAGAATCATTCAATTTTGTTATAACCAATTTCATAACTAATTCTAAGAAATAAGAAAAAACAAACAAACAGTGAACTGGTCCACCCAGTAGTGCTGCCGCCTCTCTCTCTCTCTCTGCTAGGGCTTGAGTACAGTTGCAGCCGCCTCTGGAGGCTTTGCCGCCGGAGTTTCGCTTTCGGTATCGCCAGGAGACACTGGAGTTCAAGCAACGCGCCGTCTTCAGTCAGATCTGGGTCGTACCGATAGTTCCTTTGTTTTTTAGTTTGTTTATTTAGTGGTCTGTCTTCCATTGTTGGAAGTTTGTTTTTACGTATTTTTTGGTAGTTTAGGTATGTCTTCCCTCGTTCGAAGTATGTCTTTCCTTGTTGGAAGGGGTTGCTATGGTGATTCATGGTCCGATACGGATGGTGAAGTCTGGGATAGTCGTGTCAGATCTCGCGTTAGGGCCCGGGATGTCAAGATTGATTTGCTGTTTTATTCTGTTTTTGCCTTCGCGGGTCTCGTGTTAGGACCCAGGATGCCTAATGGGGTCTCGCAATTATAGCTTGGTATTTTAGTTTCAGTTGTTGGTTTGTTTTGTGTTCAAGATTATAATAAGGATTGGTGTATCCCTCGCTTAGATCGAACCTGCGACGATAGGGCTTTAAGCCTCTATGTCCATGTCTAGTTCGGGTTACTAGAGTTGAAACCTTTAAGTGTATTCGCTTTTCTCTATTAATAAAATAAAGTATTTCCGATCAAAAAAAAAAGATTTAACTAATTCAAAAACAACTCTAGCTTTTCGTTCATGTGTTTGGAGGGACTCATTTTGAACTTATGTTCTTGTGTTGCGTTAGCAATTTGTAGGTAAACAAAAAGAAAAAAAAAACAAACAAACAGGTAAAGAGATGAAAGTTTGGTATTGAAACGTTACTATTGCTAGGTGGATTAGTTGTCAACAAAAGAATGTATGATTAAGTTCTAACTATTTACAAATCATGTCAATTTTCATTACATGAATAAATTTAGGATATAATGCAACATACCTTCTGATTATGAAGATATACTTTATCATATATGTACGAGAGGATATGAACCAACTTTCGGCATAACTTGACCAGCAACATACCCAACCTAACAGTAAAGCCTTCATCTTCAAAAGGAAATATATTTCTTTTGAATCATATGGTAAAGATTGTTCTCATAATTCATAATATATCAATCTAAGAAAAATATAAACTTCTTATAACATAAATAAATTAACTTATATACTTTACCCTGGACACTGCACTTTTTAAGACTTCTTCTCCTTCTTTACTCACGAACGAAAGATAACTCGGAATAGCCAAACAGCCAATATTGCTCCTATAAAGGGGCAAATCCAATAGACAAAAAATTGCTCCCAAGTGTGGTGACAATTGTTTACATATGCCCACCCATAGGCCTGCAAAGCCAATAAACCAAAATAGCTAAGAAAGATATTGTTTACATCAAGAGGTGAATTGTAACATCCATTAAAACTGAGTGCATGCTAAAAAGACCTAAATACAATAAAAATGCAGTGAAGTGCATCACAACAAAAAAACCAATCATATAGTTAAAGATCTACATAATACATATTTTAGTTCTAATTGAATTGCTATCAACCCAATACACACAAAGACAAGGTTTTCTCCTTTAACCAATGATATATACAACATCAAACATAACAAAACCACTTTTCATCTAAATGACTCGTATAATTTCATATTGGCACAAACATCCCATTAAATCTCACATCGTACTAGGCATCACCTAATTCATACAAGATATATGAATAATTGGTAACTAAACTATGTAGCAAAAGATGCTAAATTATTCTGCACTCTTCGTCAACACGAAAAGCCAAGTAGGCAACCCTAGTGCACTTTATATTAAGGCATGAGCCGTTTAACCTTAGTTTCATCAACATCTCATCTCTTCTTCTTAAATCTAAAGGTACTGAAATGGAAGAACGTTGAAAGGTTGTCCAATTTATTAAATATATAGGAAAAAAACAATAAAAGAGATAGATGGACGAAAACAAGCTCTTTCATGTCTCAACACTTATAAGGTGATTATTAGGTGGCTTAGAAGAATTATTTCTTGACACCCGCATTAGTAGAATCAAATCTATTTTAGAGATAATTTTTCATATTGTACACTAATTATTTTTCCCAAACAAAATCCATTCATACGATCATTGCTTTTATTAATGAATGAGATAAATATCTTTTTCTTCTATTATTCCATTATTTTATCTAACATATATGTTAATCTTGTTTCTTTCCAATGCAAAAACCAAAGGAAAAGTAGTATAGTATCAAGAAAGATGATTAATATCTCTCACACTCTCTTTCTCATTCCCGTACTAAAATCGTTAAAGTTTGTAACCTTAATTGATTGGAAAAGACACAATAGTCTTATGTAATTCAATTTTCATTTTTTTTAAAAAAAATCAATTTTCAATTTCTTAGTAAATCCTAAATGTGTGTTATATTTTATTATATGGAAATATAAACTATACATGAACACTTCAAAAAAAATTATACTTGAACAAAACATCAATAGCATTCAAAAGAATTAAAACAATGAAACTGTTTATAAATGTACAGGACCTAGGGACGTAGGAAAATGCAATATGTGAAACTTTGAGTGACAATAAGGTTCTGCCAAATGAAATTAACTTTCTTATATGCATGTTGAATGAGATAATAGGGAAGATATTGTATAGTAGGATGAAAATACCATTGCTTTGATACTAGAACTAAAGACATGAGGTTCTACTTAAAATAAAATGTGCTGAAGGTATAATCAAAAGAAATACTATGAAGTACACAATCAAATTATAGAAAAATACAAACTAAGAGCAAACAAGTGAAAACTCACATTAGCTGGATTCATGGAAGGTCTAGTATAATCTGCACCAAATGTAACAATGAGAACGGTAGCCATAGCGAGCAACCAAGCCTACACGACTGAATTAGTGGGCCCCTTGAAGATGATAATAAGACCAACAAAAGTCATCACAAATGTCAAAATACCCTTGGCAATGGCTGCAGTTTGCAAGTCCACTTTCAAAGAAGGCCCTCTTATCATGTGCCTATACTCCATAGGCATCACCTCCAATATTGCCACCGCATCCCATATAGCTCCGACGGTCTGGAAAAAAATTCAGGCGAATCCTCCATTTTGGTCATTAAAAATCTAAGATCAATGAAAATGATGGTAATTACCTGAGCAGGGAATCACAAGGCCATAGAGAAGAGAGTGTCAGAGCCGAAGCCGGCGGAGTAGAAAGAGGCGTTGGTAGTAGGGTTGAAGGAGGCGCCACCAAATGCATAAGCAATTAGGTTGAAAAAGAAGACGAGAATAAAGAGGATGGTGGTGGTAATGGACAAAATGGCGATGTAGTTGTCTTGAAGTTGCATGGAGGTGGCTACAAGGGAGGTGGCTACAGCGAGGGTGGATGCGCAAAAGACCCAAACAAAAGTAAAAACGACATCTCCGATTACGGCCAAAACTGGATTCAGCATCTTTGTTGGATTGATGTCCTAACTCTCAATTGGGTTATCAATTGTAGAGGTTGAAGGAACTTTGATTAGTGAGAAAGATGAAATGTCAATCAAATTTCACTGATGTTCCATAATTATTTCTTTTGTAAGTGACAACTCCTCTATCAAAATCCAATCACCATACCCACAATATAATGTCCACTCACCACTGTTTTTTTTATAACTATTTATACTTCTTTCCTGAATTTTTTTATCTCTAATTTATATTGTAAATAAATTATTATACTTTAAAATAATGTTTCAATGGTGATCAAAAATTAGATATAATAGATGTTATACTTACAAATATTGCAGCGGCCTTTTCTCTCACTTGAGAGTACCTTTAGGGTTTAGTGTGTGCGGCGATTAGGTTGTCAGAGGAGATGGCGGTAGCGGAAGGGAGGGTGCAGAATCGTCGGATCGGCTGTGGCAACCAGATCATCAACGATTGTAAGTCCGGGAGGTCCAGAGGCTTTGTATTCGTTAATTTTTCCAACCGATGAACAACGCGATCGAGGGGATGAACATCCAAAACCCTGATGGTCACATCATCACTGTCAACGAGGCTCGGTCTCGCGGAAGCAGTAGTGGTGGTAGATTCCGTGAGGGAGGCGGTGGTTATAGACGTTGTGAAAGAGGTGGAAGATATAGCCGTAGAGACGGAGGCGATGGATATAGAGGAGGCAAGATCAATCTAGTGGGGTAGAAAGGGTCCAGGCATCGGTGTCGGGCCCTAAGAAGTGATCAGGTCTGGTGGCGTTGTGGGTGGACTGGGTCCCAAGCGCCATTTGGTTGTGGGTCCGGTTCGTCGACTTAGGGTTAGCTGTGCGGGGGAAGGGTTTACCAGTGCCCCTGTCCATGTTTTCCGAGTTTTTTTTTTTAAAAAAAAATCTAGTTTGGGAGTTTTAGCATCAAGTTTGCTCTAGTTTGACATTAGTTCAATTTTGGTTTTGCTTTAATTTGGCTGGGTTGGTTTTATTTCCAATTTCCGTTTTTTCATTTTTCTCTGTTCTTGTGCCGATGCGCTTTCTCTCAATGAAGTGAATTTCATTTCCCAATCTAAAAATAAAAAAAATTAGATATTCTCTCCACTTTTATTTTTCCAATTATTTTTATAAAGGAAAAATTACACTAACTTACTCTCAACTTAACACCTTTTAACCCTAGTTACCCTGAACTACTGAAACTAAGTATTGGCTATCATGAACTATGTCAAACATCTTTCCGTCCAAAATTTCCGTTAAAGTTAACAGAATATTCCAATAAATGAGGCATGTGCTCAACACATAACCAATTTATTTTTGAAATTCCAAAAATACCCTCACCTTACCCTTCTTCTTCATTAGTTTCACTGGAATCTTCATATTATCGCCAGAATCTTCAAAGCCTCGCCGGAATCATCAAAGTCTCGCCGAAAAATTTCATAGTTCTACCAAAAAAATCAAATTGTTGTCGGAATCATCAAAAACTTGCTGAAAACACAATAAAGTCGCAAGAATCATCACAAATTCACCGGAATTTGAGTATTTTGTTTGCCTATTTTCACAAATTTTGACAAATTTCATATAATTTTCACCAACGATACCCAAATCCAAAATCTTAATCAAGTCTTAGATATGATATAGCAAAATTTACAAAAACAAAAATGAACCAAATTTTTTCCAAAAATAACCAAAAACTGCAAAAAATTCAGATCTGGGCCTCATCACCGGATCTGGTCTTCCCTCGCCGTCCGTTTTTGTCCTCGATGTCCTTGTCGGAGCAAGTGTATGCCATCGATGACCTTCGCCATCGTCAAATCTGGTGGATATTGGAGCTGCAGAGGTCAGCCTTCGTTGTGGCTGAAGCGAGGATTGACAACGTCCGTCGTGAGCCTCACGTCGTTCATCCGTCGTGGTCGTCTTCTCCGGGCGTGAGCCTCTCATGGTCAACCGTCAATAAAGAAAAGATCTGCAACAAGTGGTCATGTGCTGAACCAAGTGAGCTCGTGTGGGTTCGCGCATCTGGACGGAGTCAGCTTCGACGACGGTAGCCATGGCAGACCTCCTCTGGAGCAGGTCACACCGGCGACGGAGGAGCAGGTCACGCCAGCAGCCTTGCCAAACCTCCTTTCTTTTTTTTCTTTTTTTAAATTCATAAGGGTCTGTTTCGCTGAGGGGTTTTGGTTTGTTAGAGAGTATTTTGGTTATTTTAACACCACGGATGGAGATTTGGATGAAATTTTGGATAGAAAGATGTTTGACATAGTTGAGGGTAGCCAATAGTTAGTTTCAATAGTTTAGAGTATCCAGAGTTACAAGGTGTTAAGTTGAGGGTATGTATGAGAAATATTCCTTTTAATAAATTGAAATTTCAAAAACTATGATTTAGATTTGATTTTGAAAGTTATAAATTGCAATGTGAGTTTTAGCCTAATAAAATTAAAAATATTTTAAAACTTTATTATTTCAGACATGACGTGATCTCGACCAATAAATATTAAATAATAAAAAGTGCATGGAGTATGAGGGGAAATTGATTATGCACAATAAAAAATAATAATAAGTAAATATAGTGAATATGAAGATGTTGTGTTGTATTTGAATTACACGTCAACGTGTGAAGTCAAAGTAATGAAGTGGTGAAGTCAAATATAGATCGTGTGGCCCAAAGTCTAATAACATACGAAAGGGGTTAAAGGCACCAGTGGTACTCAAACTTTATCTGGATACCTAATTTGGTACCCAAATTTTAATTTTATCATACTTAGTACCAATAGTTTTATTTTGTACCCAATGTGGTACCTCCCGTTCGGTTCCGTTAGCATATCCGTTAATGATCTGTCAACTGTGCTGGTTCATGTTGATGTGGACAAGAATGGATGACATGGCAAATGATGTCATGTTTTTATGTACTGATGTGGATAATTTATGGTGACGTGGGATGCCAGTTTATCAATTAATTAAATGATGTGACAAATTCATTATTTTTTTATTTTTGATATTTGATATTTGATTTTTTTTGGGGTTAAAAATCTCTTTCTCTCTCGGTGCAAATCTCAGCTTTGGTGGTGGTGACTGCCGGTCCTTTGAGCTGAAAGTCATCGCCACCATCGATCTCGCCACCATCTGAGAGAGAGAATGGGTCTGGAGTCAACAGCCGAGAGGGTCGGAGAGAGAGGGCCACCGTAGATGCTCGCTGGTGTTTCGTGGCTCGCCAAAGAAGGGCAGAGGCGGAGGAGCAGATCTTCCGACGCCGGAGCTAGAACCGGGGTCGGTGAACCGAATCGCCTCCTAGCTTCCTCATCCAACGACTGAAACCTCAGATCTGGATCCTTTGCCGGCTTTAGCTTCTGTTTTTGCTTCGTCGTCTTCGGTGGTTTCTGGCGAGGCAGTGGTGAAGATGGGCAACCAGTGCCGGAGCTGCAAAGAAAAATAAGGTGCTCACGTCACAGCAATTACAGTGATGATAGATTTTTTTATGAATTTTATTGTTTTATTTGTTTATTATTACGATTAGTTTATGAACTCAAATAAGGATTTGTGCTCAAATAAGGATTCTACTATCCGTCTGTTAGGATGATTTGTTGCAGTGTTATAATTAGTTGGTAGAACAAATTGTGAGTAAATATGATTGCTATTAATTTTTTTTAAAACATTTTTGTTGATAGGCTAGTTTTGACTTTCAGTCAACGCTACCACATCTTGTATTATATTTTTTTGTGTTTGTTGTTGTTTGTGCTAGAGCTTGTGCTTGAGATTTCTTTTTCTCCAAGTCAAGGACTCTACCCTAGAGTTCTAGAGTCCAATTTTCTTAGCTTGTTTGTTTGTTTGCTTGCTTGAAGTCTTAAAACCTGTCACCCGCGTAAAGGAAACACACCAAAAGAACGAAGAACCTGGGGTGGGGTTACCAAGACTCCGCCTCAGGCGTGAGAGTAAGTTCTTGTTTGGTGAACACAACTTTTCTAAAGAGAGAAAATTCTAGAGAGAGAAGCTCTCAAATTGTAAGAAGTGAGAAGTGAAATTGTGAACCCTTTTCCATTTGGAAGATGGGCTATTTATAGGAAAATCTTACCACCACCTCTGAACACTTGTCGCATTGTGATTGCCCGGTGTAGAATTAAAGTCCATCTTAGCCCATTTGGTTCTTAGAAGTCCAAATGGCTTACTTGGGTTCTTGCCATTCTTTAGCCCTTTTAGGATGTTGGGTTCATAGGTCTTGATCATGTTGTTCATGTGTAGAAACTTGGTCTTGTCTTGTCATGAATATTTGGTGATCTTATGCCTTGTGAAGTTAGCCAAGGGAGCGTGGAGGCCTGCCAAGACTCTTAGTGAGCTAGTAACCTGAGAGACATAGTCATGAGTGCATGGAAGCTTAGAGGTTGCGTGCCCTTGAGGCTAGCATGCTTTGTTAGACCTTTCTTGGACTAGTGTTTGCAAGGCAAGACAATGGAATCTTAAGTGTTGCGTGCTTGAAAAAGCTTGCTGGACGAGTCTTGGTAGTGTATTGGTGAGGTCTAGGCCTTGGTTTAGCCTTGGAATAGTTCTGGGACCTTTGTATATCATCCGGGGTTGGAAGGGAGTCTTCGGGAGGCGCTGGAGGCCAGAACACATGGACAGGTGTTGGACCAGGCCAGATGCCGCGGCATCAGACGGACAGCCTTGTTCCAAATTTGTTGCTAAAGGGACAGCCTTATCCGCGTTTTGCTGCTAGGGGGACAGCTCTAACTCTGTTTCACTGCTAGAGGTACATGTTTGATTCTGTTTCACTGCTAGAAGTATAGATTTGATCTTATTTCACTGCTGAAGTTATTTTTGAGTCTAGAAATGACTCCGAACCTCTAGAAAATATTATCCGGAGTGCGCTGGAGTCATTTTGGGAGATATGGTCTTGTAGAGCCGTTTTCCATACTTAGTGAATTTTATTGGAATTCTACTGTGCGCTAGTCTTGGAGAGTCTAGCTCGCTGAGAGACTTAGCCTTGCTGAGAGACTTAGTCTTGCTGTGAGACTTAGCCTTGCTGAGGGTCCAGCTTGCTGAAGGTCCAGCTCGCTGAAGGTCTAGCTTCACGGGCTTAATTACACGTCTTGATTATTCCGGACCTGTCACGTGGTGCTTTGTTAGTCGTTGAGAAACTTATGATTTTTTGGGTCGCATCATTTGTTTTGTCTTTGTGATTTTTATTTGAATGTAGTGAATTGTTTGTAAATTGTTGATTCAGGTATGAGAAAAATACATTCGTCAGTTTTTTTTTAACATTTTTGTTTAGAGAAAAATAGTATTAAAGTCAAATTAGTGATGGAGGTTTTATTTTAATTTAATTTTATAATTAAAATATTAATTAACATCCACGTCATCACAAGACGTGTGTCATTTTTAGCCACATCAGTTATTTTTTTTCACGTCAGCTGTCATTAGTCCACGTAGACATGACTTTATGGATTAGTTAACGGAGCCGGACGGCAGGTATTAAATTGGGTACAAAATCAAAGTATGGGTACTAAATCTGGTAGAATTAAAGTTTGGGTACTAAATTAGATATCTAGGTAAAGTTTGGGTACCACTAGTGCCTTTTACCCCATACGAAAGCTCACAAATGTTTTACGTGTGGTCTTTCGTAAAATCATCCTTTAATCCTATGAACCCATTCTTAGATCCCGGGAAACTATCCTTCCGCCCGTAGAGGGTCAAAATGTTTGTACCAAATTTTCTCTAAACACATTCTTTATGGCTCGTTCATCATTTTAACCTTAAAGCATCCACAATGCATGCATCCACAATGTATGTCCAAAATGCATGAGAACCAATAAAGGGTATGCACTTTTTAATGTGACCATGAATGTGGATAAACCCTTTAAAAGATTGGGCCCTTTGAACAGGGTACAAACCTCTTCTTTTTATCATATTATTTTTTTACACACCAGGTACTCACATATGACCACATAATAATTAATTAGAGCATACAAAAAAAAAAAAAATACACACAAGCAACAAAATAGTCTTTTTGTTGAGTCCCTGCAATGTATTTTTTCTTTGGGTTTGGAATCGAGTTGAGGATGGGTACAATTTTTTTGGATTCATCCTTTGTTCCTTCTTCATATCCATTTTTTGTCCCAATATGCATCATGTATCACCTTTCGGTTTGATTATTTTTTGTCTCATTAATTTTTAATATATAAGATAATTATTTAAATTATTTTTTTACTACATGTTCTTTAGTAAATATCTTCTGTTAAGACTTATCTTTTACTCTATTTAAAAAAAAATATGTTCATAAGTTACACTATACTTTATTATTCAATAAAATATTATACTTATTTTGAAGATATGTATAATTTAAATAGTTTTTAAAATATAATATTAATCCAAAAAAATTTAATATCGAAAAGATATAAATTCATGCATGATTATTTACCTAAACACATAGGTGAAATGAGCCAAGAACTGACAATTGATAAAACTATAAACCATATATAATGTATAAGTGAACAAAATAAAAATAATTAAAAGGCATAAACCCAAGCATAGTTGGGCTCGAAGACTAGTCTTATTACATAGTGCATAGATCAATGTATTAATTCAATTAAAAATTGTAGAGGATATGACCTGAGTTGTGACCCCGATGGTGATGCCAATGGCGGTGCCAGAAATTTGTTTAAGAGATGGCACAAAAGATTTCAAATGACAAAAAAATTATAAAAGCAAGATTTGAACTATGAATATCAAGATTAAATATAGGCATTACTTCCGCTTGACTAGTACATAACTAGTGAAAATGGCAGATTTTATTAATATATAGGAGTTTTGGGAGGCTGATGTGGGCAACAGCAAACCACGGCCGCCCCTTGGCTCCGCCACAGGGTGAGCCCAATGTGAGTCTCTCTTATTGGCGACTTGACTAGTTTACTCGCAAATGAGTCAATTCCATTGACTCAAGGTGACCCTAGAGAGAAGGATCAAGGGCTCTCCACAGAGGTGGTGAAATAGTGTGCCCGTTGTGTGGCACACTTCTATTGATCACTCAACCAAAATCGGTTATCATCGAGCATGGTTCATGGAGGATCGTTCGGCTGACTCTGAAGCAGGGAAACCTTGCGAGAATAATGAGATATGGCACAAGTGTACATGGACCGTCTATGTGTCAGATATTGATTGGAGGAGATCCGCACGGTGCCACGTGGCTAAGACGGGCTTCCAAGGTGGCACATTGCACATGTACAAGAAATTCCAATACTGTGCTAACCTAAAATCGGTGAGTATGAAATAGTGTTTGGCTCACACTTAAAATCATAAAAGATTACCGGAATAGACAGTGACAAGTGCGTGCTTTAAAGTTTAAGCCCATCTCTTTAGTTGCTGCATGTAAAAATAGATAAAAGATGAAACAATGAAACATGGATACGGATCATCGATCTTGCTTTGCTTTCAGGTTATTAAGCAAACCACGAACGACAGCTACATAGATTTTTACGACAACTACAAATCTGTCGGTTTCACCTCCATAACTTACTTTTACAGACTACAAAACCACCCATCTCTACTTGAAATAAAGATCTAAATTAGATCTGTAAAAAACAATGAAAACAACGTTAAAAGTAAGCTGCCAATTGTTCAGTCTGTTTGGTCTGTTTTCTGAACAATTTATGGGTTTCAACTTTCAAGTTTCATCTCACACGTGAGTGGTTTTCGAAGCCATCAAAATTTACAGTTTTGGACTTGATCTTAACACAGTGTATAGTTATGATTTAAATATTAATTTCAGCGATTGATCTTTAAGAAAATAGCAAAAATGTTTTTAATTTGGGATGTGACATAGCAAAAGCACCTTAGATGCTGTAATGTTTGGACGATATACTTGTTGTTTTATTATATGATCATATATCAATCAATCCACAACTTGTTAGAACCAATTTGCAGTTCTAGTAAATAGTGTTCATAATACAAGGAAAAACAACCATTGAGATGAATTATTGAGTGTATTTTATTTGCAAATTTTTTTATTTTTATTTTTGTTCTTAACTACTTATCCCTTTACAATGTGTGAAATTTTAGTCGAAATAGTGTCGAAGCAGCATATTTTCGTCGTCTGGTTGTTGTTGATATAGACTAATATTGACTTTTGAAGTAGTAGGTACGCGCATGATTTATTGGTCAAATCATACTAAGACTTTTTCTACACATGAACAACATGCGTTAAATGAAGATATCTTAAGTAGAAATGAGTTGTTGATGACGTCTAGTTTGTAGTTCTTTGTACGTGATTCACTCAATATATACTCGAATTATTCTTATCTAGAAAGAATACATGTTAAATGTAGGCAAAACACTATAATACACCTCTGGTGTGAGAATAACTAAATCAGTCTTAACAATTGCAATTCACAAGCGTGTGATATTATGTTTCGTACCTAATCCCCTATGAGTATTTATATATAGGCATAGCTCGCTACTTATGATCGATGGATAACTTTTAAGAAGCATATATATTAAACTTGAACATATGTGATCCAAATGAGTCTTCAGACCACGTCGTGAGTCGTTTGGTGGATAGTGGACAAAACCATGTGAACCATTGGTTATGCATGCTTGATATCTCATATGTTAATTTAGACTTAAATGTACTGACTTTAGGCGAAACTGAATTATACATGGATGTGTGACCGCCCATATCAGTATATTAATTGTTGTTTCAAATCGATAATCATTTTCAAGTAATTTTCTTATATGTTCTTAATCATGCAACTGACATAATGAAATTTTAACGTTTGTCGTCACATACTAATTCATTTTCGCACACTCATTTGTACATATTTGGTGGATAGTAATAGTCATCTTAACAAACACATTTCGTGAAGTATGAGTTTTTTACCCTAAACCTCTAAACGTAAAATCTTAAAATGAATAAATAGACGCAACCGACCAAATAGTTAGTAACAAACACAAATAAATTAATGAAGTAGCAAGAGTAGACCAAGCACCGATCGAGAACAAATCCAGCAAGGCCAAAAAACCAGACATGCCACCAACCGCGACTTGTCGTTTTCTCTACCACTCCCACTACCAGCTCAGCTATATTATACTCCTTCAACAACAAAATAACACAAAACGACATCGATCTCATTCCATACCGCTCTGTCGTTGGTGCTCTCTAGCTAGGCCGTGCGTATTTGGAGACACGGGCATGCCAGGGCTCCATTTTTAGACTCCACGTAGCAAATTAATGTCCATCAATATTAATGCTTTGTTTGTTTCTTTTGTTAAATAATAATACAAGTTTCTCATTATCACATCAACAATTCAAAGCTTCAATTGATGCATTTTGTTAGTGACTTCCCAACTAAAACAGAATATTAATTGCAATCTGTTTAGTTGCCTAATACTCCCTATATTCTTATTTTCTCCTCTTCTTTAATTCTTTTTATGCAAAAAGTTTATAATTTATTATTTTAACTGATGGTTTGAAGACCAATTTATACGGGCAAGCTCAACAAAAAAATTGAAAACCTAACAAACTCGAAGGTCACTCGTTTTGCATATCAACCTTAAACATAAAAGCTTGCGAATTTTAAATTGAGCCACTAATACATCATGAATAATCAAACTAAAGGCGCTAAAGTTATCCCCATAAGCATGATAATCAAGTGGAAAGACACTGAAAATCCTCCCCCCATATTGCATTTAAAGTGTAAACCGACAACATGGAGAGCTTTTTTTTTTTTTTTTTTTATCAGCAAATTAAGTAACTTTTATTAATAAACCCGAAGGTTGGCAAATAAAAGTACATGAAAAGATAGTGGGAAAGAAAATAAACTAACTCAGACACGAGATAGGATCTGCCACCCAAGATCGAACGTCGAAAGCAACAGTAAACGAACTATCGATACAGGAAATTAAAGACAAGACAAAAGCCTGAATACGAATAAGGGTGTCCTCCATAGTCGGGAACACATCCTCGAAAACAAGTCTATGACGAGCCAACCATACAAACCAAAGTGTAGCATGGCATGTGGCCTCCCACAACTTTCCGCTGAGTGACTTACCGAGCCTAAGTGAGCAAGCCCACAAATCCAACAGCACCGAGCATGAGGAAGGCAAGACCAATACCACACCCCACCACGACAACACTTCCATCCATAACTTAGAAGCCCACGGGCATAACAGCAGCAAATGTGAAGTTGTTTCCAGTCCCGAATCGCACAACCGACAAGTACAGCAAGCATTGGTGGCTAGAATTTTCCAATGAGCCAAGAAATCAAAATAGGGAATGCTCTCAAGAGCCGCAAGCCAAGAGAAATATTGCATTTTTGGGGGAATAAAAGCACACCAAATAGCTTTAAAGCAAGCTAGACGAAAATGCAGGGCAACCCGGTAAATAATATTGAATGCCTTTGAAGACGAGAACTTACCCAACTTACAATGCTTCCAAATTTGTTTATCCGGAACACCTGGAGTCAACGCTAGACCTCCAACATCCAGCCGCATCGACTCCAATAGCTCATCCTCCCATACATGTAGGCGACGCCAGAAAATGGAAAAAGCAGCCGACGATCGCACCACGTCCAGAACAACAGCTATGGTACCAAGAGGCAAGATGCTGAGCATGAAGAGGCGGGGGTAACAGACCTTTAGTGGAGTATCAGTAGCCCAACAATCAACCCAGAAATGGCATCGGGTCCCTCCTCCGATCACCCATCTAACTGAGGGGGCACCGCCAAGCTCTAGAAAGCCGAAAAGATGTCTTAAATCCAAGAGGGCTTTCATGACGAGGGAGGGCTTAGAGGCACACAGTTCTTCAAGCGACCAAGACGAGTGATCTCAGTCATATTTGGCACACAAAATTGATTTCCAAAGTGAGTGTGATTAGGAAGTGAAACGCTACCACCACTTAGAGATGAGACTCAAATTGGCAAGCCGGAGTTGGCAAATCCCAAGACCCCCATGAATTTTTCTCGATGCGACTCGCTCCCATTTGACTTTACTAAACCCTTTTCTTGTCGAGGTCCCAGCCCATAAAAAGCTCTTTTCAATAGACTCGAGTTTTGAAATAACACATTTCAGCGACTGAAAAAGTGACATATAGAAAAGCGGGAGGGAGGATAAAGCCGAACGAATTAGTGTGACACGACCTCCCAATGAAAATTATTTGCCTTGCCACAAGAAGAGCCTCTTCTTATACTTATCGACCACACCATCCCAAGTACTCGACAAGCGCATGTTAGTCCCCAATTTGAAGCCCAAGTACGTGATTGGTAGTGAAGCGGTTTGGCAACCAATATCGGATGCCAAAGACTCGACTCGGGCCTTGGTAATGGAGATGCCGATAAGCCGGGATTTAGCATAACCGCCCATCACCACCATCGGGTATGCCATTTGATTTGACAACAAACTCTAAGGCTGATCTGATGACTCCGACTATCTTTGCAACCGCCTCCTGTTGTCATGTACACACACTAATAAAAAAAATCTACCGCAAATTTGCGTTGCCGCCGCTTTGCAAATCTTTACAACTCATTAACTTGCTACCAAATAAAGAGTTCGAGTGCCATAGGGGATGGCACAATGGTCAAGACAAACATCTCCATGTGGGAGGTCGTGTGTTTTAATCCCATTGCGTTGGGTGGGTGAGGTTTGGGGTTTATAGGGGAGAGCTAACCCCTATTGTGTAACTCAATTAGTAAGTTATTTATTATTTTTTTTTATAAGCGATCGGTAACTTTTATTATTATCAACCTGAAGGTTCAAATAAAGTACAAACTAAGGCATACTAGATCCTTAGCTAATCAAGATGTAGAATCTAGCACCCAAGAATCGAAAGAAAACGAAAGACTAGAATCAAAACAAAAAGCTAAAGAACACATAAAGCTCTGAATACGAATAAGAGTCTCTCGCTCTCCTATGCTCCGGAAATTATCATTAAAAACCAAATCATTTCGGCTAATCCAAATGTGCCATAAGGTGACCGAACACACCGCCTCCCATAATTTACCACTGGGGCCTAGGCCAATGAAAATAGAGGACCAAACATCTAGCAAAGATGAACAGTCATAGGGCATCACCGTCCTAACGCCCCACCAAAAAAAAATCCCACACCAAACACAGAAAGTCAAGGACAAAATAGCATCAGGTGTTGACACGTCTCAACATTCAGATCACAAAGGTGACAAGAGAAATCAGAACCACTCGGTAAAGTGTGACTGGATGACAAAAAGAACTTACATGGGATGCTATCGAGGGTTGCAAACTATGAGAGTCACTGCATTTTTGGGGGGATGATTGGCCTCCAAATGGTCCGCGCGCATGCAAGGTGGATGTGGGGAGTCGCAGTGCATAGGAGATCATATGCTCTTTTCGACATGAAGGAACGTGAATTCGATAGCTTCTAAATAATGTGATCTGGCAAAGAGGGAGATAGAACTCGGTATGCGATCATTCGACAAAGATTAGCCAATGATTTTTTCTCTCAGACCCTCAAAACCAGCCGGAAACCTGCAGGAGCTATTGCTGGAGATTGAAGAACCGACAGTACCTCATTGACCGATCGCGACTAATGGCGAGCGAGAATGAACAGTCGCGGGAACAGGTCACGGAGACGACCACAAGGGAGCCACGGGTCCAACCAGAATCTGCAGGTTGAACTGTGAGCAATGATCGATCTCATTGAGCCGGACCCCATTAAATCGGTTAAACCGGGCAGATTGTGCAGGTCTAGAAGGTGACGTAAGACAGGAGAGGGTTAGTGAACACAGAGGTCCTGCATGGTCCACGAATTTTGGTCCCATCCATACATGGCGCAAAGAACCGCCTTCCAAAGAGAATTTGGTTGTGAAGCAAATCGCCACAAAATATTGTTACATCAAAAACAACTATAACCAAACAGAAATCTCAAACGTCTCTTAACACTACTTAGTCATTAATTTCTCTCTAAAAGATTGAAGAATTTATAAAACAATTCCTAATATTTATAAAAAATCTTAATATGACTATTTATTTTCATATGCAATGGATCCATGTAGGGATGAATAGGAACATTAATTACTGTAACAAATTAGATGGTTAAGTATTTTGGCCAATTAGAAGAGACTAACACAAATTACAAAACAGATAGTGAGGCTTGGAAAGTAGCTGACCAGTAGTACATATGTATAGGCAGGGTAGAATAGTCAATGTGAATCAGTACAGTAAATACTGATGACCCTTTTTTAATTTTTTTATAATCCCAATAATTACCCTTTTTTCTGGTTTATTAACATTTCATTGGTCCAACAAAGCAAGAAATAAACTTATTGTCTAAAAACATCACACCTCGTGCACAAAGTCATCACCTTTTTCATTTCCTTCCTATATTTTTCTTGAACCGACACTCTGAGTTAAAAAAAATAACTCAAAGTTATAAAGAAAAATAATACTACATCTGTCACAAAATGAATTTATTGTTTCTATTTTTTTTTGTAAAAATTAAGAATTTAGAAGATAATTTAGTGTGTTTTCAATATAACCATCACTTTTCCATCTACACCCATGTGAAAATCTATCCATGTGCATAAGTGATAAAAGTAAGATGGGAAACACAATAATATAACAACCTAAAAATAAAAATAAGACACTTATTTTGAGACAAAAAAATTAAACAAACAAGACACTTATTTTTGGACGGAGGGAGTACAACAACATTAATTATTAATTTTCTTAATAATTTATATTAGCAATAATGCTCAAGTTGCTCGTTAAACTTAAACATATTTTATGCGTATTTTTATTACTCAAATGAATCAGTCCATGTCAAGACAATTTTCTTTAGATACTTATGTATGTAATTTTGAAGTTAAATCGAGATTATAAATAATTTTGTTAATATATGAATAAATTCATGTTGAAAAAATTACAATATTTATGAAAATATGATATTATTTCATGATCAAACATATTATGATGTGAACAATATTTTGAAACGAAGAAGTGGAATCTTTATTAAATCTAATTTAGACCTACATTCCAAAAGAATAGTAGCATATGTAAATACATATTGTACAACATAAATATTATTGCCAAAACTACAAACATTTTATGTGACATTTCTTAACATTCCTCATGTATGTATGGGATAAAAAAGTTGGGCACAAGTCTTAAGTCTAGAGTATCACATAACGCTTCAACTCATGTGCAAATTGAATAAGAGAAAATTGATCGAGTCTCACTTAAATGGTTGACTTAAGTCGAAAAATAAGGTAGACGACCATTAGACCCCTACAATAGCAGACTCAAACTTTACAAGAAGGGTAGACATAAAATGTTAGGCAAATTTAGTCGAAATTGGATGACATTGCGTCATTCTAATGATTCAAACCATGACAACAAAACTGTAAGAGATGAAAGTAATTTTCAACAATATTTGCATAAGTATTGTCTACATCTAGGGGGTGTAGAGTAGGCCTTTGCCTACTACGGCCTACTCCTAACTCTGTCTCTAAACCCGTACAAAACCACCAACTTTGATATCATGAGAAACCTAACTCTTACCTCTCATATAGATGGTGGACTTAAACCGGGAGGCAAGACAAACAAACCATTAGACCCTATACAAAACCAATTTTGATACTATATAAGAAAAACTCAATTTCAATCAAAAGTAACCTTATAAACAGATATTTAACTAATATTTGAATTGATGACCGACTTTACAAACTTTTGACTTGAGATTCTTTAACTTAAGATAAAAGACACAATCGAATATTTTAAGGTGGATGTGACTTCACGATATTACAACGTGAGAAATCTCAACACTAATCCTGTAATACATATTAGATAAGAGAAATACGTCTACATTTGAACATGCAATGAATTTAAGTCGAAAATATTAGTTAACATAACTCATAATTGAAAGATTAACGAGATCAGAAGTTTAACGCTATTGATTAGTTAAAGAAAAAAGAAGAGAGAGAGAGAGAGAGAGAGAGAGAGAGAGAGAGAGAAAAGGGTCTCATATGCAAATGAGGAGAAACAGCTGGGTGAATAATAGTAAACGTACATGTGGGGTTTTGTAGAAGAAGATGTACAGCTAAGGGCTTGCTAGCTTGCACGCACCCTTTGGCTTTGGCAACCTAAAATCTCACATGCTACAACATTTCTTTTCTTTCTTTCTGTATTTATATTTCAGATCCATCTATTTTTATTATTATTACAAAACTAATCTAATTTTAGATATTTTTTAACTGGTCACAGTCACACATATTCCATAATTTTGACATTTTGTCACAATTTCTGTTCTCCATTAATAGCCCACTTTCATTATTTTATTTCACTATGTTTAATCCAAATATTATTTACCAACTCTAGTTTAAAGAGTTCATGTTATAGCCTCAGATCCATTATTTGTGCATAATTTAAGACTAGTAGTTTAATGACATAGTGATTTAGTCAAGACTAGTACTCAACTACCTAGGTATCGTTTGGTACCCCGATTCTACATGGAAAAGTGACAAAGTCAAACGTAAAGTGTACATATTATGATTGAGTAAATTTTGTCAAATGAGAGAGAATGACAAATAAAGATTCATGTAATCTAAAATCATTCATATATCCTGAAAAAATAATACCATATAATTGGTGGTATTTGTGATTCAGGCCAACTTTTCTTGCATCCTTATTCCTAAATGACATTTATATCCTCACTTTAATTTTTATCTTCTTATATTGTCATTATTAATTCATATATTTTTTCTTTTTTAAATTTTCAACCTACAATGAATGCTCGTGTAACAATATTTTCTTTTTTTATAATAATAATAATAATATTATTATTATATTAATATTATGAA
>JAYMTA010001556.1:0-19506 GCA_036897625.1 Pelargonium cotyledonis
GATACAATAGTAAACATAGCACAATAACTAACTTCTCCTTAATTTTTTTCAAAATAGAAAAGATAGACACTCATTTTGAGACAGTGGGAGTAGCATTTATTTTTCATCAAAAATTAATAGATTCTGGGAGCTACTAAGAACTGAAAATTTTAATTAATTTAGAATAAAATTTGAAAAACTTATTTGGAAAGAGCCGTTTTGGAGAAAAACCCGGTTCTCAAAGTCCGTGATTGAATCGAATCTATGCACTAAATATTCGAAAATTTTTATTTACCTGGTCGGAATTTTACTGTCTGCAACGGACAGCCTGACACCTGTCATAGCGAGGGTAGTATTGTAATTCTGTACGAGGTTTTGTGCCGCCACGCAATACCCGTTGCACAACATGAAATTACGAAGCTGCCCCTAGTCGGACAACCTGAGTGATTCATTCACACAAAGAGCACATTATTACTGTGTATATGCTGGACGTCTAAAGTCTATACAGAACAGCTAATAGAGAAACCTCTTTCTGAGAATCAAAATTCAAGATTGTTCCTCTTTTTTTTTTTCTAGGTTTTGTGCATATCTGGTGTTTGTGTGATTCTGGGAGAGAAAGATTGGTTTTTGTGGGATCTGATCACATATAGATATGGCAACAACATATGGAGGAACAACCCAGAAGTGTAAGGCTTGTGACAAGACAGTCTACATGGTTGATCAGCTCACTGCTGACAATAAGGTCTATCACAAGGCCTGCTTCAGATGCCACCACTGCAAGGGCACTCTCAAGGTTTCTCTCTCTCTCCTATAAACCCTATGTAGTGCTTCAATTCTGATTCAGTTTTGACTTTTTGTTTATGGCTGCCACTTTCTTATTTGCTGTCATTTTGTGCTTTATTGGATTGTTTTCTTCAAAGATGGTGGTTGTGAGCTTGTTTGGAGTGTGTTGATTCTGTTTGCATTTGTGTTGAGGAATTAGAGAGTTTTGTTTGATGGTTGATGGGTGGTGAGAGATTCATGTTTGATGATCATAATGGAATAGAAAGTGAAACTTATGATCATAGATCCCAGATTGAAAGTTGGTTTCTTTTGGCCTTTTAAGAAACAAGCTATGAGTTCTGGACAATTAAGTTTTTAACCAGGATTGAAATGGCTAGGACAATCGTTTATTTACTGTGGTCTTCAATATGAACTCTGGATCTATTGGAGTTATGATAATGGATAAGTGGATATTGTACATATGTATTATGTGGCCTAGAGGCTGTTAAACATATTCACAAACAGAATTATGTTGCCACCAAGCTGAAGGCCATTGTTTGCATATGGAAGTATCTCTCTAGCTTGTCAATTATATGTATGAATCGTTGTCAAATTTATGCATTAGTGAGAGAGGTGTTTGTTGCATCTGCTTCCTCGTCGTTATATGTATGAAAAAGTTGTCAAATTTATGCATTAGTGAGAGGTGTTTGTTGTATCCACTTCCTCATCATTAGTTTTAATTTGATCTATCCTGTTTTCAAAGTTGAACTGAACCATGCAAAACACCCTCATTAGGTTCTGCTGTTACTAATTTTCCATGGTCATTCACAGCACTAAGCTGTTATTAATTTCATTATTCTCACAAACATCTTTATGGTTGTCATTCTCAGCTGTAAATTTCCATTGTCATTCTCAGCTGCTCAAGTCTAATTTCTAATCTTCTTAGTTTGAATTCATATCAGTGGTTAATATCTCTGACATCAGTGACATGTAGCTATTATATGCGTTTCTGAGTTGACTGTGTTCATTCCAAGTATTTTATAGCCATTCAACTGATTGATATTAAGATACCTGTCATAGAGCCATTGTCACCAAAGTTGTCTTAAACTGGTTGTTGATGAGGAAATGCTAGTTAGTTGGTCACAAAAGCCAGTTTTAGATCGGAGAACCTAAGACATATTTAGACCTTAGCTAACCTTGGTATTTTTATTTGATTTATGACATGTTCTTGATATGAAATATTCCTTTTATGGATGGTATGAGAAAATGGAATTACCTATGAACTCTTGAGACTATCTTGTTCTACATGAGAAAGATGTGTATCTTCTCTTTTGTTGTGTGTAAGTTACATATATTCTATAATCGGCTAGCTTCTTCTTTAACTATATTTCTCATCTTTTCCTATCATTGCAGCTATTCAACTATAGCTCATTTGAGGGTGTTCTATACTGCATGCCTCACTTTGACCAGCTGTTCAAGATGACCGGCAGCTTGGACAAGAGTTTCGAAGGTTGTTACCTATAATTAAGTTGATTATATTGACTCCGGCTATTATCTAATTGTTCAAGCTTATTCATGGGTTATGATTTTTTTTTTCCTTTCACTACTTAGGTGCTCCAAAAACTGCTAGAGAGAGATCCACTGATCAGGTACATACATTTTAAAATGCTGAGGCCATTTCTTTACTCATATAATTACATTTAATTTAGAGCAAGAAATGAAAGTGTCTTATGCTGCATTGACCTTGTACATGGTCTCATACTCTGAGTGGAATTTTGCAGGGTAGCAACAAATTTTCAAGTATGTTTGCTGGTACTCAAGACAAATGTGTAGCTTGCAAGAAAACCGTTTACCCTCTTGAAAAGGTAATGATCAATCTAATTTAAGTTAAATTGAATTCTTGTGAACATTGATATCTATGTCTAAGGAACATAAAACCCTATTGTCGTTGGTTCAAATTCTCGATCCCAATTTTCTCATACCACCGAAATGCCTCTGTCTGTTTCTGTAAGCAAACACCAGGAGACGTAGAAGCTTTTAATTTTCTGGTGCATGAGTGCTGTTTGTTGCATTTTTTATCCTGTGGCTTGTATTCAGCTGTGGGAGTTCCATTTGAAATCTTAATTTGTAGCTCAGAATGTTCAAAACTTGTACAATTAAGCCTCTTTGGTCCATGCCATGCCTTGTGTTTGTTCTTTGACAATACTAGTTTGCTTTGTTCATCAATATTATGTCATTTGAAAAAACAAACTGCTCAGGTTTTACCAAGTGAAGAAAAGTAGAAAACATTCTCCTAACTTCAACTTCTTTTCCATTCAGGTGGCAGTTGATGGCGGATGCTACCACAAGTCATGTTTCAGGTGTGCGCACGGAGGTTGTGTGATCACCACGTCAAATTACGTGGCCCATGAGCAGCGCCTCTACTGCAAACACCACCAGGCCCAGCTTTTCAGAGAAAAAGGGGACTTCAGCCAGTTTGACAAGCATGATGAACCCGTTAAAGTAGAGGCGGCAGAGACAGAGACAGAGAAGGAGAATGGAACAGCCACTACAGATACAGCTGAAAGCTAAGTGATAACAGCTTGAAGTTTCTCGTTATTGGTGTGGTAATGTTGTGTTATATTGGGTTTTCCAAGCGAGAGTCTGAATGATCATGTCATACAAGAAGAGCAGTTCTGGTTTATTCGTTGTTGTTTCTTTTCAAATGTTGTGTATGTAATATTGTTAGAGTTTTGGCTTGTTTGCTGATATATTTTTTTTTTCAATTGAGTGATGAATAATAATGAGCATTACTTGGTCCTTTTCAGAATAAACCATATGTATTTGTTCTTTAATTTGAAGCTGTGTTTGTTTGTGCTTTCATGCTTTCATTAGCTTTCTTTTTTTCCTAGTAAAATGTTAGCATTAGACGGCTCAGTTATGGGTTTAGTTTGTGATCTGAATGTGCATAGCAGTCAGTTCTTTGATTGACCTGCGCGCTGTATTTGTGAAATTGGATGATCCCCACAAACTGTTCGATCAAATGTCTGAGAGGGAGGCTGTTCTTGCTCGTATTCTATCCACTTGTTCTATTTTCTAAACTGTGCAAGGATTGGCACTACAAATTGGGTATATTTTTTGTGGGTTGGTTTCAAGATTGTATATTTATGAGATTTTGTATCTTGATACTAATGAGCTTACTATTTTAAGGGTTTGAAATGGATATTTCCATTCTTATCTCATGGAAGCAAAGAGGAAGTAGTGGCTTGGGACACTAAAAATTTAGCTATTACTTCTTAGATTGCTACTGAGACAGGGACTTGAATCAGAATTGTGAAAAATCAGGACATGTGAACTGTGAAGACTTAGAGGCCATTTCTTGTTCCTGCATGATTACTGGTAGCTATCAGTCCTTTCATAGTTGAATGTAAATTTGTTACTTTCAACTGATATGACCAATTCTTTGTGCAGCATATTGAAATCCCCGAGGATTGGATTTCGGATATGGATGCGTGATGCAACGAACGAGCGACCAGGTAAAGCCAATATCACAAACCAGAAAAGTGGTCACTTCTTCTGCATTACTGATTACTCATTAATCTCATTCTATTCTCAATGATTGGTCTGAATAAAGACAAGATTTATGTGGTGCTGTATAGTATTTGGTAAGCTATGTCAAATGTTTGGTGCCCCTAAAAAAGAAGATTTCTAATTACTTTTATGGGCTCTAAAGATGCATAATTTTATTGCTCCTCTTTTTTTCTTGGTGAGCTGTTTGCAGTTGTCCTACTTAAAGTTTCTATGAAGTGGAGCAGAGCAATGCAATTTAATCTAAGGAAAAGAAATGAAAAGCCATCTTTTGCTTTACCAGCATTGGCCTTTCTTGCTGTGGAACATGAAAAGATAAAGAGCAAATGATGCTGTGGGAGTGACAAAGATTCTGCATTTGCTGATTAACTTGATTTGTTGTCACAAAGTCAAAAATGCGCATTGAAGATCATTGAAGGTATTTGTTACTTTCCGCTCTTCTTGCGCAGTTAAATGTCGATTACATAGCTAATTAAGTTGTTCGTTATCTTATTGACAAGACTTGATTTGCTAATTTTTGTGCTTTGGGTACTTTTCACCTCACATTAGAAACTTAATGCCACTATAACATATAGATGCATGCATGGACTATGGAGGCTGGAGCATGATAAACTTTCTGCTCTTTTCGTTTCCTTTTTGGCTAAATCTGCACGTGCAAGATCAACTTGTATGACAAAGTTATCCAGCAGCAAAAGAAAAGAACGAGCGTGTGGGTCAGCTGACGTTCTAGTGCAGCCAAAGGCCTCAAGGGTGAGTCTAGTGTATGCAGCTCCGTTAAAACTTGGTACAGAGATATTTGCCGCTTTTGTGGTCCTTCATTGCTTGAATGATCGTTGGCAAAACTTGGTAGGGACGGCTTTGCACCCTTTTGGTTCTTCCCGGTTCAAATGGGGATTAGCCGGAGCGTGGTATACCTTAAAAGTACTGATTGCGTGCAAGAGAATCCCTAATAGTTTTTGCTAAGAGATTCATGTAAAGAAACACCAACCTAGCCATTATTAAGGAAATGGGTAAGTTGTTGAATGATATGCATGATCATTGGTTCTCAACTATCAAAGTGTTGAGGGACAACATTATCCAGTAACCAGGAAGTTCTAATTTTTTGTGCAATACTCAACTGGTTATGGCATTATCCAGTGTAGCTCTAGGCTCAGAATTCATGTTCACCACTCAAACTCAATTCAAATGACTTCATCTTCCTCTCAATTGAAAGTATGAATTGGACTGTGTCTGAATATCATGTTTCCAAACAGTATTTTCCAGCTTGAACACACTTAATCTGTTGAACACCAGAAACAGTAGTGTCAGAGACCTAGCAGCACTGTTGCTTTTGGAATTTAGTAGGTTCCAATGCAGTTTTTGTCCTTTCTGGTGCGCAGTTTTTCAAATTATGGAAATATACTGTTTCAACTGTAGGATGAGCAAAGCTGACCCCTCAAAAAGAATGATATGAGAGCAAAAGCACAGCTGCTGGTATCATCAGCATGCCAATCTTCCCCATTTTGAATTCATCTATCATAGATAGTGACACCATTTGAGTATCAATTATGTTGACCATGACTCCAAATTAAGATCAGTTTCTATGCAAAGTCTAGTTCAATTATAGAATGGGATTGTAATTACAAGGATGTGGGTTATTACACTTTTCTGCTACAAGAACATTCATTACTCAGGAGCTCTTGTTCTCTCTCAGCTAATTGCTCTTTAACACCTCCATTGATGTACTGATTTTCACAGGTTTTGAAGATGAACATGCCAGGTCTTTCTGTCTCTAGCCACATGGGAAAGATCGATCAGGAACACAAAATCAGCTAGCAGATTCTGATATGCTGTGCAATGAGGGTTGCCATGTTCTTGGCCTGGTTGTGACACCAGAGGTTGTTGCTGTAGTTGACCTTTGTCTGTGTCTTTCATGTCCACTCATCACCTGAACAAGAACACAAACTTATGTCACCAACCCATCAACAAGAGCAATACGAGAAGGTCTTTTCTTGAAACCATTATTGAAATTTACCTGAAGATTCTCTTTTTCCATTCCAGATCTTCTTGTCTCAGCTCCTGAAGGTGGCTTAGCCTTATCTTCAACAGTTTCAGACAAAGCTTTCATCATCCTTGCTTGCTTCTTGGCTCCCAGACCTTTCATAACCTCTGAAAACCCAATAGAATCAAACAAAAACCATTTTAGCTCTCAGGTTCGAGCCTCGGATGTTACGCAGTACTATCTGCCATCTGGGTAGCTAGAGAGTAAATTAAATGAACAAACCTTGTGCAGTGATGAGTCTGTAAACTTGTCCGAGAACGAGAGTGTCCGTTGGCCGGAGAAGCTTGATTCTGGTGACGCGAACCGGCTTGTTGTCGGCGGTTTTGTCCGGGCAGAGGGTGGTGGAGATAAGCAGAGCAACGTAGTGACCTGGGTTTGTCTTCATGACCTCGCTCGCACTCACAGACCAGTACAGTTTTTCTACTTTACAGCCATTTGGGTGTTGAATCACTAGAGTTGCTGCGTCGATGGCCTGACAATTTCCCATCTTTGATTTGGCGGCGAAAACAGAGATGGTTTTTGAAGATGGAGAAGCGAAACAGAGGAGCGAGCTGGGAAGAGGAAGAGATGCGAAGCAGGGCAAGCGAGGCTCTTTATATCAATTTGTAAATAAAAGTGGGTCAAATGTGATATTATGGTGAAATTTGGGGGTTGGTGAGGTGGCGAGTTGTGATTGGATGATGGAGTGGAGCAGGAGACAGAGGCCACAGAATAGGTGTCACATTTATGAACTCCCATTCCCTATAGAACCTGTGAGGTTGCCACGTCACCATATTGCTTAGGTTACATGTAATGCGTGAGCGAGCGAGCGAGCGAGCGGTCGCTGTAACGGTCATGTGGTACCCACGCGCGGTGGATGTGGATGTGATGTGAGACTCACGTGACCTCTTCTTTAAAAGTTTTTTTGCTTCCTAACTATTGTTGATTTTTTTCTACCGGCGGAGGTTCAATTTTTCCACCACATTAATATGTTTTGAATAAACACTAATTTGATTTGATTAATTTTATTCTTTACGATTATCTTGCAGACGTCTCGGTTATGTCTTTCCTTGTTTGTCATAGATTGATAAACATCGTTTGGTAATGTTGGGAGGCATTGTTATCGATGATAACTCAATGATAATGATTGGTTATCGTTGAAACTAATGTCATTCATGTCGTTGCTAGAGTTAGAATCCGAGAAGGAGAAACCAATATTTTTGAGTTGGATAGTTACGGTTTAACGCAAACTCATTCATAGAAAATAACTTGTGGCAAATGCGATTGTTAAGTACATTGTTTTTACTTTTAGGTCATACGACATTCATGGTTGATTATCGAGTTGTAACCAAATAAAATTATTTAATTATAAATATAAGTTTCCTTTTAAAAAAATGGTGAAAAATAGAACTAATCTATTCGTAATGTCCTATTGTTTTGGAGCAGTTGCTTGTTGAAACTAAATAAAATAGTATTATCCCATAAGGGAATCAAAATTAAACATGTGGGTATTATATATAGTTTTCCACTATTTGATATGCGTTCATATATATATATATATATATATACATAGTAAAATGGAGAATATTGGATTAATAAGTCGAAATCATGGAACTGGAAGTGAGCACTGAAGAAAAGCTTTAATCCATTGTTGCAAAGATGATTCGAATTGATATCGAAAATTGACTGATTTTTATTTATTTATAAGAAAATGAGATGGTTCCTGGAAAGGAAAATGAGAATAAGAAATGCCAATCTTAAATCAGGTACTTACTCTTATGAATCGGCCCGAAATTCAATACAGATAGATATACAATTATAAAATATAGTAATAGGACCACAGAGAGGGACATGACTGACCAAGATGCAAATATGCTTCAAGCACTCTTAACAACACACACTCAATTGTGATAATGGCGACTTGGAACCACGCGCTTTTAACATGCGCGTGGGGTGTTTGTCAGGACATCGATAGGATAGAATCCGGGGTGCAACTCTCGTCTCGTAGTCGCAGCCACCGAACCGAACCTAGCCCCACGGACCACGCGCGCAGAACCAGCGAGGAAGTTATAAAAGTTGTGTGCATTTTGCATTCGAGTACGCCACCCGAAATTTGACCCGGTTCAACTGATTTTTTTGTCGGATTAGGACAATTTGCTCGGATCTCATATGATTTTAGATTTTGAACCCGAAAGACAAATGTACCCGTGTTCCTTTTATAGTCTCAAGTTAAATTTGAGATTGTCTTCTTCGATGTAAATCCAAATAAATCTGATATCAACTTTAAATTGTCACATCGATCGGGACGAGTAAACGAGAAGGGAAGGAAGGCCACGTGACGTCTGTGTTGTTGTATTGTGTGGGCCCAACTCATATTGTAGATAGAGAGCGGGGACATAATTAGTGGGTGTCGTGTGAGAGGATGTGCATTCATTTTAGGTCTCACTTTTGTGCGTTACCTTTTTATTTTGTGTCTCTCAAATCCCATTTTGTCAAACCAAGCTGAGTTCATTGTAATTAAGGTTGGAACTCTAACTCCTTACTTAAACAAGCAAAGAAGATCTATGAGAATTGTCCAATCAATTGTGATGACTTGTGAAGATTTGCCAATTCTGAAATTGCGAGTTTGGAGGTTGATATTGATATAAATATCAGTGTAAGATTGATGTTCATATCTAGAAACTAAATTTGTATAAATATTTCTTAATATAAGGGTGGTCCTAATACGTCATTGTATACTACCATAATTCTTTTTAATTTAATTGAAACGTCATATAGTTGAGCTGAATCTCAGTTATTCGTGTTTGTTAGACTACTTTGTCACTTACAATACTCGTCATGTATTTAAATCATGTGTGAAGAGTTTTCCCCGCCATTTAGTTAGATTACGCTTAAAGGCGGCATGCACAGCCCATCCGCTTGGCTAGCTTGGCTAACAACACGTTATTTTGGGGTCAAAAGGCCCCACTAAGGGTCGGCAATCGGGCGGTAAGCATGTCACTTTAACACTTTCGTTCCGTATTTTGAATTAGAGGCGCGTGTCTTTGGGAGCTAGAACAACCCTACTAAGGGCCGACAATCGGGTGGCATATGCATGTGTCGCTTCTACCCCGCATTTTGAGTTAGAGGCATGCACTCATAATTCAATGTATGGTAGTTTCATGCCACCTTTCAATCAAACACAATGACCAATTGGACGAATCAATAAAATTCCTCTCGTTGCGACATTGAGACATTGTCTTCAATAAGATAAAACTAATTTGTTTCATGACGGTATAAACTCATTTTACATTCTTTAACAATGGGTGAACAATCCAAGTCGATGAATTTTACTTCACATTAATCAAAACAACCAACAACCAAAAATCAATCACATATACAAAATTATAACTTCTACTATTCTACTAGTTGGGTCATAATTTTTTCTTCTCCACTATAAAAGGTGACATGTAAAATGAGAAACACATACAACAATTAATAATGAATCCTCTTGATGCATGCTTTGGATATGCCTTTTTTAAAACATAGAAACAACAAGAATGTAGTTGAGATGATGATGATGATGTAGTAGAAGAAGAAGATACACAATTAATGAGAGGCATATGTTGGTGTAGTTATAATTTGGTGTGAAAGTGCATTGGCATATGTATAATATAATCGGAGAGTGGAGAGTGGAGAGTGGAGAGTGGAGAGGGGAAGGGAGAGGGGACCATGACAAAGCTTCCATGCTGGGTTTTTAGATTTGGGAACAAACCTATTCATACATATCAACATGTGGAGCCAGTTGCCTCTCTTACACTTTGTCTTTTTTCTCAAATCCAATGACTCACAAGTCACTTTGGTCCCACTCTTTTCTATATATCTTACCTCATTTTTTGTATCCATTTACACCTCCTATTAGTTTTGACCTTTGATTCCTTGACATGTAGGGTCATGTGTCATGGATTATAGATCTTTCGAATTATATCTCTCTTTTAATTTTTACCAACAAGGATTTTTGGGTCATTAAGAGGAAGATATGGTTTCACTTCCAAAATGTACATCATTGTTCTTTACATTGATTATGGCTTAACCTTATATGCACGAGGAAGTTATATTTTAAGGACTAAAATGAGTCATACTCAAATTAGTCCTTATTCGAGCCATTGCATTTTTTGGTATTCAAATTCGAGAAAACTGTAGAATTCATAATTAGCTAATATATTAATATGTGACCCTAATAGCTGGAATGAGTTCTGTAATTGAATTATGGAACTCAAAACCTAATCTCATATATATGATTAATTAGGTAAGAATAATAAGAATTGATGGCACATGAATTTTCAAGTCATGTGAAACTCACCCACTCACTCACATGCCAAATTGTACTTTCCAATATCTTGATTTTGAAACCCTAATTAACACACATCACTACAACCACAAGAACCTTCTTTTATTTTATAATTATACACACTCCTCTGCCAATGGCATCAATTATCTCCATACCTCTTTCAAATGCTAGAGGCATTGAAAATTGGATATCCACTTGGGAAGCTGTAATTTTATTATTATTTTGGATTAGGGCTTAGAAAAATAAAAGAACACACTTCCTTTAAAACATCATGTAACTTTTGACTCTTGTAGATCTCTTTAAAAACAGACTTGTACATTGGGAAAGGCTGTGGAGTCCAATGCAGTCATGGTCTATACCTTAGCACTAAAGCAACCCTAAAACATATCATTAAGTTTTAAACATTAATTAATAACTTTATATTACGTATTAAGACGAATTGGGTCAAGTAGTTAATATCACTTTGGATTCCCTCTGAGATTTCAGATTCGAGTCTCCTTGTTGACGGTATAAAGTGAGATTTAGGGTCACGCTCTATTCAGAGAATGAGAAACATTGTTACTTCGAGTACGATATCCTGTCTCTGATAAAAAAAAAAGTAAGAAACATTGTTATTTCGAGTATGTTGTTCAGTTGCTAATAAAAAAAAAATCATATTAAGCAGTATAAGCATTTGTATGGTCTTGATTAGAGACATAGAGTAATAATATACAAACATAATTACTATGTTTTGGAAAATAAAAATATTTGAAATATCGTTATTACTAATTGTATATTAAGAGATAGAAGAGATTTAAGCTCAAAATCTAGTGAATTCTTGGTTCTTTTATCCTATAAGAACATTGATTTTAACTTGAAAACAAATGATTCTAGAGATGGGAGGTCATATTAGTTAATTAGTTTATACTTAAAGTTGGGAATCTAATTAATTGACCTAAATCTTGTAATTAAGAGGTAAGGAGAGGCATGTGAAAAGGGTTAGGTGTGGCCAAATAAATGAGATATTAATATATTGTGTTTATCACATATGGGTGAAGGAGGAGGCACTACAAGAATAATTAAATATCATTTGAAAGATCTCATACTTATTTTTGGAACATAATACGTTCAAGGACAACCATGCTTATTCTATTAGAAAAGCCTAATTAGATATTATTTTAATTATGGGTGATCAAGGAGTTTCAACTAGAATTGTGAATAATCTATTTCAAATATGTGATTTTTCTATCAAATGAGTTAAATTTGGACAAACATAAATTTTGTTTCAAGCTCGACTCGATGAAAAATAGTAAAACTTGAACTCGAATCGGCTCGCCTCGACTTGTTGACATTTTATCGCATAGTAAAATTAAGTAAAGTTTAAAACAAAAAATATATTTGTAACTAACTCAACATTAATTTTCAAAAAAATAAAAATAAAAAAATGAACAATTATTTTGAGGTGGATAAAAAGTGCATAATACTAAAATGTGAATAATAGCGTTAATCATCATGATACAAAATCGGTTGAAAATATAACACTCTTTAAATTATACAATTAAGATCATGAACGATTTTTATCTACGAATTTTGAATAATAAGGCATAAAGTATAATATAGATAAGAATAAAATATATTTTAAAATCACTGATGCAACTCGCGAACCTCAAACAACTTAGCTCGAACTTTATTATTATCATTTCAAGTCAAATCATATTTAACGAGAAGAGATTGAGCGGCTTGTCAAAGGCTCGTCTTGCTGATATACCTCTTGTCTCGATCAAATTATTAATCATCAAAAGTTAACTAAAACTAACATTATGTATGTGAATGAAAATTAGTGGGCAACATTAAATCTCTCCTCTCTTTCATGAATTAACCCAAGTAGGTTGGAGCAAACATCAAATTAGGTCAATAAACATTCCAATTAGAGCATGGCCCATAAATATAAATGGGAAAATAAGCATGAACAATCAAACAAAAAATGACCAAACAGCTAGGAGTATTTAGTGACAGAGGATAGTTTTTTGGTTTTTGTAGCTACCAATACCAATACCAATACAAATACCAATACCAATATCATACAAGACATGAACCAAGAGGTAGGTCCTTTAATAATAATAACAATAAAAAAAATAAGAATATGATAATAATTCATGTGCCCTTAAAAGGAGGCAAAACAGTTGGTGCATCAGATAAAAGAAATCAACAAAATTAGGAGAATGTTTTTTCAGCTTCCACAAGTTCATGCATTAGGGTTTTCTTTTGTATTTTGGGCCACTGAGGCCTCACCCAACCCAAGTGTTTATTCCTATTTTCATATATATCGTGTTGAAAGTTTAATATTTTATTAAACAAGTCAGTTTGAACTTGTTTTATTTATGAACAGATTGATATAACATGACATGACATAACTAACAAATTAAAAATAGTTGAGGTCAAAATTACATGAATTGTTCAAAAAAATTCAATAAACAGGTTGACCTAAACAATCCAACATATTTAACCCAATTTATTTATTCATTTTCTTATCCTATATGTTTACATAATCACACATCAATCTTTAAATAGGTAGGTCAATAAACGAGTTAAACGGACTTGACACAAAAACAAACCGATTATTAGATAGGTTAAGTTAGTCGACACGATCCCGGTTACACTACAGCCAAACCTTCTTAATTTCATGTCGTATTCGTACTTCCATATAAACGAAAATCCTTCGAGAATCACTCATGTGACATTCAAAGAAATATCGTCGGTAAAAAGTATTTATTCCATCATCATTTAAGCAAATTCGTAAAATGATCTTACTATTGACATACTGATTGTGCATATTTGGGGACAAATGGGTTCAAAGCCATGAAGAATGCAACTTCACATCTCATCTCAACATAAAGTCATTAAAACTGCTTCATTGCAACTTCATATCTATTTCTCCCATTGGATTGCAACAACAATCAAATAAATTGCTCCTATTGAGATTTGCAGATACTATATTATAATGCTATTGCGTGTGACGATGATAAGATTCGCGTTAAAGAACTTTCGAGCTTGACGATGATACCATCTTAGTGCTGGAACTGGAAAATCACACGGATGGAAAGTACTTGTTTAGATTGAACGGTAGGGAGTAGAACTCTTCACTTCTCGTATCGCCCTTGAAGGAGCGGAACTTGTCCCACCAATGCTTGCCCCGATCTTTCCTGATCCCGCCATCCTTGCGGTGCAACGTGAGGTCCAAGAAATATGCTATGCACCCAGCAACAAAGGCTTCCGATGAAAACGGAACATTCACGATATCATTGAACTGCCAAGCAAGAAAGTGATTGTTTGATAAGTTACGGGAACTACTGAGATAGATTGATGGAACGATGGAAAAGAAACTTACCCATCTTGCTCCTGTGTGGACAGGACCATATCCATTAATTGCCGTGTATTCGTTGAAATATTGTGGCACAGACAAGCCCATAAAGACGGAGAAGCCTAATATGAATTTTGTCCGGAAGCTGTTGAGGTTACAGAACTGAAGAAAGCTAAGTCCAGCAGAACCTGCACATCCATGATGAAGCAAAAAAATATATACATCATGAACTAAAAACCGATGAAAATAAAACGATTCCATATCTACGTTTTGACATGTTAAACGAAAAACATACCCACGTAAGCAAAGAAAAGGCAATACAAAGCAGCAATTATGGGTGCTGGAATAGAAGCAAATACAGCTCCAAATTTCCCTGCATAGTTATAAAAAGTTGGTTATCAACAACAAAAAGCTCCCCAAGACATTTCAGTTTGTATGCATTGGATAAAAGTCTCACCTAGAATGGAGAAGAAAATCATGAAACCTGCTGATATTTGCACAACTCGTCGGCTACCGACACGAGTCAAGGCCAAAAGGCCAGCATTCTCCCTGCAAAGTCGAGCAAAGTGAGACTTAAGGTAAGAGAATTATAAAATTTTAATTGAATCATATAGCTGGAAGGTTTTTGTAGAAGCCTTACACAGATACGGATGATCCACTTACAGTTCCAAATAAACCAGACAATAATATTCCAACACCCTGACACCAGAAACAATCAAATGGTTCAGAATGAGAACTCACGCACACAAGGAAACAGATCTTGAAGATATGACGTGAACTTATCACTAAAGCACACTTATAGTTCTATAAATCAACAGTGAAATGCTTTCACTGTTCTTATCAGGGTGTGTAACTGTAGACACAGCGCAAAAGTTTCTCAAATGCTGGACCCAAAAGATGAGTATAGTAGAGAGAGAAAAATGCTGGTGTTTCATTAAATCTAATTTGACAAACAGGGTTAAGCCTTTACACCTGTCAGTGCAAATACATGTGAATGCAGGGATACAACATAAAAAGTTATAATAAGGGACTGATCTGACAGCACAACGATGCATCATGCACAGAAGATAAAACAGAGAATGCAATAAATAACCTCATATTCTGCTTTGTCAAACTTCATCATATTAACAAGATATGAAACAAGAAGTCTTATAATTACCTGCCAACCAACTCCACGGCTGAGAATAGAAGGTGGCAATGGTGTTGCACTTGCATACCTCGAGACCGCAAAAAAAGCACCAGTGGACTGATTATGCAATTAGACAAATGTATGTATCATTTGAAAAGGACAGATGATGATGACTACAGATTAAATCGTCTACATTATAAGGAGCCAAAAATAGAACATAATGAAACAAATTGGATGATAAAATCTATACTATGTAATGAATTTCAGCTAAACGGCATTCTGGCATTGAAATACCAATTGTAGATTTTCACAAATGAATATATAGAACCATCAATTTTCAAGATGGCGTGAAGATGTAACAAATGGGAATAAATATTCTGATTTTCTTTTTAACTTGTAAATGGAGTGCAAAAGAAGACGAGTAAGGAAAACCACAATAGTATATATATACACACACATACGTAAGGGTATAACAATTCTAAAATAAACAAATGAAGAGAGTGATGGTCTATTTCAATTTTAAATATAGAAATACATGTTGAACAGAGAAAAACAAACCTCAACAAGAGCTACAAAGGAGGCCATCATCATGGCAAAGGCTTCACCAGCATCAAATGATGGAGCCCCCCACTGAAAGGGATATGGAACTGTAATCCTGCAAACCCAACTTCTGGTTAAAAGACATGTCATCACACAACACAATGTCATGATCACAAATTCATCACTAAATTTCTTACTTCAGAAGCACCAATTATATCTCAGGTGTCACTCAATATAGAATGTTATAAGAGTCAAGTCTCAAACACTTATGATACAATCATCAATTCATTGACCGCAGTCATGCACTCTTTTACTGTTCTCCATTGAAGTTCACTTGTTACCTAAAATAATACCCTCTTCATGTCCAATTCCAAAATAAGTGTCTTGGTTTCTATTTTGACAAACTGAAAAGTGATGGGAAAACATCATAACTTGAATTCAGTTTGACAGTGAAGCTCCGATATCATACCATGGGATGCCATACACAGAATAACCATGCACCATAATGTACCAAAATCCAAAACTTTAAGTCAAACAGTTAAGAATATGTTGGGATGAACAACTGGATTGGCATACAGGACAAGCTTACCATGGAGCAGCATCAATAAGCCCTGCACGATCGGTGCGGCAGCTTATTTGTGTTCTTGGCGCTGCATGTGTATAGGCCTTTCCCACAGTGAGCAGATGGGCATAAATCCAAACAATCACCACCGAAAATATGACAGCAAAACGGTCAAAGATATTTTTTCCTGAGTGCAGCACATGGGGCATATACTGCATATAATGCATCAGTAAAGATGATTAGCAGAGGTTTCAGAGATCAAAACTCATTAAAGGAAAGACAATGAGTAACTCATTACAAGTCAATGACATTACCTGTGAAACGAACACTAAAATAAGAAGCTGTGGCAGTCCAATCTCCACACACTTGGCAACCTAACAACCAAGGAAAGAGTTTTAAGTCCAGAATTCAAAAATATTTGCAACGTATTCATAAACATAAGCCTGAAAATAATTACCCCAGGAAAACCAAACTCATACAGACCAAAACCTGATAGAGCTACCAAAGGAACAGCCGAAAGTGGGCTTAAGAACCTGGAGGATTGAAATCATTAATGAGCCAGGGAATAACAGGAAAACAATCACAATAAGTATTCAACTATCTTGTTCAGTGATGAGCCTTTACAAATAATAATGAAATGAATCCATAAGAGACCAAGAGGCTACAAGTTATCTTTGTTTGAGGATTTGAAATGAGTCGTAATTACTAAATCATAATCATTAAAAAATTGCTTTTAGTCCATTTCTAATCTGGTAATTTACATCATGGCCCAAGCACAAATCACAACAGCTAATTACAGTATAAAGGCAAAGGAATCCAAAATTCAAGTTTGCATATGACCAACCTTGTGACATTACGCCAGAGGCCACTGAAACCTAGAACAATCTGCAGAGTTGAGGCAACAATAAGGGAACCCTGTATTGCTCGCATTGTGCTCTTAAATTTCTGAATTAAGATGAGCACATAGTCAAAACCAAATTCGAACAAAGTCCGACAAGATATTTGTAGTGCTTGCTTGGATGCATATATCTATCTCTATCTCCCTTATTTCCTATGTTTGCATTTACAATGAAGAAAACGTCAAAGGGCATCATAGCACACCTTGTTAGGCTAGATGTCACCAAATGAGTCTAAAATCCCATGCCAGATTATATTCTTACCATGTTAATGAACAGTTCAATGTTTCATGCACAGAGTTAGACAATCTAAAATGACTAATATGATTCTGAACATAAAACCTCAACAGGGTCTGGCTCATTCATCTGGCTGAATCGACCAGCAAGGATGATAGAAATTGTGGTTGGAACAAAAGTATAAGACCCTCCAATAACTGCTGGTAATCGGGACCCGAACAATGTCTGCATCAATGTGTTCAAACCAGCAACAAAGAGTAGTGTTTGAATCACCTTTGCCTTCTCCTCCTACAACAATGATAAATGTAATCTGAGACATTATTGGAGAACAATTAACTTTAGAGAAAAGTATTATGATTTAAAAGCATCATTCATTCAACTCTAGTTTCTTTTCCCAAGTCTTACATTTCCTCCTCCCATCTGAGGAACAAGAGCAGAGGGAATCAGAACAGTTGTTCCAAGCATCACCAGATAATGTTGGAACCCAAGGAGGATTGCCTCAGCTGCATAAACACATTTTAGTTTCAAAATTAGAAAATAAGTCAAAAAATATATGGAAATTCTTTAGTAGGTGACTGCAATCAACCATAGTTACTAAAAAATTTGGCAAAAAATCTTATTTGAATTCTCAAAATGATATGCTTGATTTATGTGAAGTGCAACAAAATATTAAATTAAATTGCCAGACAAAACAGGATTGAAATAGCAATGCTAATAGTCAGGTAGAGGCTTTCTTGATATCGATTGAGCCATGTAACGTGGTTAGTGAAATTCAAAATGTCTTAAGAAAAAATTCTAAACAGGGAAATCAGTCAACAAACAAAAAAAGTAGCTTTATGAAAATTAAGGTCTGGTTCAAAACTCATATTACCACTAACACAAACCATAAACCATGTTTCCAAAACCAGCCTGTGAAAAAGAAAGGTAAAAATAAAAAAGGAAAATATATGAACATTTATTAATCGGAAAGTATTCAAGTATTTTTTTTCTTCTTACAAAATGTACCAATCTTTTTAAAATTTTAATCATAAAAAATAAAGAGGTTTCAATTCTAAAATACAATTATACTTCAGAAAGAAGGAAAAAATAATGGTATCAACCAAAAGAAAGGAAAAAGTCACTTTGAACAATGAAAGACAGACTGAGAGAGCATATCCAAAAACAAACAGTAAAGAAATTACAAGTAAAGCTGTCTTAAATATTCCCCAGTAGATTCACATGAATCAGAATTCAGAAACCAAAAATACCATAAAAATACTTCAATAACAATTCTCCTTTCTACATCAGAATCAGATAATACACAAATAAATACTGTAAAGTGAAGCACAATTAAAATACAAACAATGAAACAGAATCTATATCAGATACTCACGCCATGGTGGAGGACTGGTAATGCAATACGAGACATTGGGCAGCTGATCTTTGGGTGGGTGTGGCTGCGGCTCATCGGCCTTTGCTGGGGCTTCACCCCCTTGCCTGAATTTTCTCTAGAATCTCACCAACCAACCTGCAGAGTAAATGAAACCCAGATATGAACACAACCCAGATCCCAAATCTAGCACCAACCCAGAGAAAAGGAAAAAGAAAAGTGAAGAAATGGTCAAAAATGTGAGGACCCAAGAGACTGAACCAGCCAGAGGTCGACCCAGTGACCCACTAATATAGAGAAATGAAGAAAAGAAGCAGAAGAGAGATTGTGAAACTAGATGGTTCACTTCAGTGACAAAAAACAATGGAAATAGTAGTAACTGTACAGTGAAAAGAAAATGAGAGAAAATTAAGGGCACACAGTACCTTTTCAACACTCTTTCTGAAGCAAAAATCAAGAGAAGAAGAAGAGAAAGTCAATTTAACAGCTCATGGTTCCTTAAAAAAATGTCACTTTATCTCATACACCACCAAAACAGGCTCTCAGAGCAAAAACCCAGATGGTATTTGGAGAGAGCATGAACAATATGGGAGGTGCTTGTGAGAAAATGAAGTTAGACCCAGCAAACAAAATCTCTCTCTCTCTCTCTCTCTCTCTCTTTACTTTCTCACTCTAAAAAGGTGAAATCTTTCTCTCTCTAGAAACCACAACTTTTTGATTTTAACCAAACCCATTTTTAATTACTGGCTTAATGTTATGAAAATCGGGTTTAATG
>JAYMTA010001557.1:0-19502 GCA_036897625.1 Pelargonium cotyledonis
CCCCAACCCGCCGGCTTCTACTCCTCCTCCACCGCAGCCTCCTCCTCCAGCAACTCCACCTCCCCATCGTTTTTCCCTCCCTCCCAATCACCTCCTCCGGCCACTCCGCCTCCATGACCCACCCCTCCTCCAGACAAGCCGTGCAAGCCGCCACCACTCTACCTTGCCGCTCTCATCCTCCATACCCAATCCAACCCTCAGCAACCCCTTATCCGCCACTCGTCACCTGATCGAAGCCTCCGCGCATCACCGAAACCCTATCTGGACCTTCTCTGCCTCCTTCCTGTTTCGCAAAGACACCACCGCCTGCACGTTTTGGAGCCGTAGTATGCCTTCGATCTGGACTGCCGTGCTCCGATGTAACCACATCGTTGCACGTCGACTGCCACACTTCCCAGACCCGAACCTCATAACGATAGCCTGGCTTCTCCTCCCTAGCCGTCATCCAAGCTAACTGCGTGCGACAACCCATGCTAACAGTGTCCTCAATGGGCACCCATTTATCCTTCCAGACTTCATCATTTCTAGCCTTCCAAAGGCTCCAGCACGCATACATAACCCTCTCAATAAGCCCCCCTTCCTTCCTGTTCAACACTGTCATCAGAAACTCCTGAAAGTCATAAGCTCCATAGGCAAGCCCCCTCAGCCCTATCCGGTCCCAGACCCCCAAAGCATATGGACAACACAAAAATGCGTGCTCCACAGGTTCCGCCCCGCCATTACATCTCGGGCACTCCACATCCACGTCCACCCTCCTACTAACGAGGTGTTCCCTCACCGGAAGGCAACATGAGACTCTTCTCTACATACAGTACTTCACCTTAGCCTGAACCTTCGCCCCCCAAATACTCCCTAGACAGGGTCCTCCTCCTGCCCTAAATCCCAAGCAGCCTGAATACCATGATAACCACTCTTCACCGAATATAGTATTTTCCTGTCCAGGAACCAATACCAGCTATCACGACAAGGTGTCCTACTGAGACGAATGTCCAGGATCACATCACTGGATCTTTTATCAAACAACTCCTAGTTTTGATCTCGTTCCACTCTCTCCGACCATACTCCAATAACTAAACATCACAAACAAACGAAGGAACCACCCCCACCATCGAGTCCTTGACCCTTGGAACCCTACCCATAACTCCTGGAACCCACAGATCCGAAAGGGCCTTAGTGTCAAAACCATCCCCTATCCTCACCGCACAATGCTGGACTAGCGCATCACGAGTTGCACAGAAGCCTTCCAAATTTGACAGGCTCCCCCTTCCAGCTTAACCTGAAGACCGAGTCCCCCATACCATATTTATGTCGGAAAACCCTACTCATCAAGAAATCTCTATTATACTCAATGCGCCAAAGTTGCTTACCCAGTAGAGCAAGGTTAAAGGCCTGAATGTTCCGGAAGCCCAAGCCCCCACAAACCTTCCTCCTACTCAAGAAACGCCACGATTTCCAGTGAAGGCTCATTTTCAATCTTTTCCCTGAATTCCACCAATATCTACTAATCACCCCCTCAATCTTCTTACAGGTAGCCACTGGGAGGAGATAGACTCTCATACAGTACGAAGGAATTGCCTAAGCCAGCGCTTTAAGAAAAACCTCATAACCTGACTTAGAAAGAGCTCTGGCTATCCAAGATGAGACCCGCGCTTGCACTCGTTGGACCAGGTAATCAAATAACTGAATTCTACTACCCCCAACATAATCCGGTACTCCCAGATATTTTCCAAATGCATCCACTCTGTCCACCCCCAAGCACTGCCTAATCCGCTCTCCCAAAGCGGGATCCGTACTGGGACTAAGCATCACGGATGATTTCTGGAAATTAACCCTCTGGCCTAAGCAGTCCGAATACAGAGGCTTTTGCAATGTCTCATGACCAACCTGTTTTACCTCGCTGAAAACCCCAGCCGAATCATCATTTCCCGGAGAAAGATTTACTCCATACTATCATAGGCTTTTGCAATGTCTAATTTTAGAACCCCCCACTCCCCCGACCGGTGTCTTTGAATGTGGTAAAATAATTCATTTCCCACACAGATATTATCCATAATCAGTCAACCGGGAAGAAAAACACTTTGATTGTCCGAGATCACTTTCTGAAGAACCGGCTTCATCCTATTGGCTATTGCCTTTGACACAATCTTGTAGAGCACATTACAAAGTGCAATCGATATAAAATCAGCTACAGTCTGAGAAACCTCCTTCTTAGGAATGAGCACCAAAATAGTTTCATTCATATTATCCGGGATAAAACCATCCTCAAGAATACGCAAGCAAACCGTTATGACATCCAGACCAATCACCCCCCGATACTTTTGAAAAAAACCCGGGTTAAAACCATCAGGACCCCGGGCCTTATCCGGGTGCATCGAATCCAAAGCCCTCTTAATTTCCTCAGCCGAAAACCCTTTATCTAGTTCCTCGTTATCCTCCCTTGACACACGATTCTGGACCAAATTCATAAGTCTCTCCATCTGCACTACCTCCCTAGCACTGAAGAGCTTGGCAAAGAACGAAGCCAACTCCCCCCTGACCTCTTCCGGACCTTCCACCCAAGCCCCCCTGGCCATTCATAATCCTCTAAACCTGGTTAGTCTTACAGCGAACTGAGGCTGCTCTGTGAAAAAATTTGGAGTTGCTATCTCTATGCTTCAACCAATGAGTTTTAGCCGTCTGTTTCTAATACACCGTCTGTTTATGTAGGAGCTCCAAATACTTTTCTCGGGCTGAGTCAGTCTTATCTCTTCCCCAGACATCTGATTGAGCACTAAGACGTTCAAGCAATCTTACTTGCTTCGTAACCGCCGAATCAACTCTCCTAACCAATGGTCCCCCCTACCTCATCAGCTCATTCTGCAATTATGTAACCTCTGTTGAATCGTATTCCCACTCCAAGCGGCTTTAATCACACTCTCACACTCCTTGTCTTCTATCCATATGTTCTCAAATTTGAACCGACGATTCGCTCCTCCAGACTCAACCTCCAGGCCTACTAAGATAGGGCAATGATCTGACGTAAAAAAAGGCAAATGATGGGCCTTCCACGATCCAAACCTAGCCATCCACTGTCCATTCCCAAAAGCCCTATCCAAGCGTTATTCCATCTCGAGATTTCTCCCCGAGCCTTTCCTCCAGGTAAAGCCATATCCCAAATCAACCAGTCCCGCATCTTTCAGAGCAGAAAAGAAGCCCTGAATAAAGCTATCCGGATAAGCTATCCCTCCCCTCTTCTCCCTTTGATCTAACAGGTTGTTGAAGTCCCCCGCACACAGCCATGGGAGGTTGCTCAGCCCTACTAACTCTCTAATCTTCCCCCAAGAGTCTGATCTCCTTCTCCAATCCCCCTCCCTATAGTAACCCGTGAATCTCCACTGACTTCATTCTCGCATATTGACTTCCGCATCCACGTGATGGTCCGAGAAACCCAACAATTTTATCTGGACCCCCGAGACCCAAAACAAAGCCAATCCCTCACTCCTACCCCTAGCGTCACAAGAGAAATAGAACTTCATATTCAACATCACCCTAAGCGATTCCATCTCCCGTCCACCACCCTTGGTTTCAATCATCATAACCAAGAGCGGACGTTTTTCTCTAACCAACCTGTTCAAGATCGCTCGTGCTCTGGAACTGCCTGTAACCCCACTGTCACAGGAGCACCCAAGACCCCTCTCCCCCGTACCCGTCAACCACCACTACACTGCTCTGGCATCACCCACTCCCAACCAGAACCTTCCTCACCCCCGCTCTCCGATCTGACCCAAAACCTACTCTCACCTATACCCTTGGACACCGACGATCCCCCTTGCCTCACTCCTCTCGTCGACCTGAACTCGCAAGACACCGCCAGAGCCTCACACACGGCCACATACACCGCCTGAGAACTCGACCACCCAACCCTATTCTCACACGACAAACCCCCAAACTGAGAAAAAAATGAAAACCATGATCATAGAACACACGAAACAAAGCCCAAGCAACCGTACCTGTTGCCTCAGACCCGCCACCGTCCACCCTCGAAGGAACCGCCGCCGCCTCCGCCTTGAAGTCGAAACGAAAAAACCCTAGATCTGCTACTCAAAAAACCCTAAGACAAGGGTGCCTCTAAAGAGAGTCAAACCACTTTTTTTTAACTTAATCATTGTTATTTACTAGAAAACTTTAAGAATTTTCAAATATTAATATCAATATTTAAAATACAAATCTCAAATTAAAAATTTGTATACATTCTCCGTGCAATTAGAATCTAAATTGACGATAAGGTCATAAAAAGAATCTAAAATGACGATAAAGCCTGCAACTGAAGAGTCTAATAAGCCATTAATTACGGAGGTAATGATGAGCATTTACTGTGGGCAAAATTGTAATTTATACTGGAATGTGTCTTGAACTGTAGAGGAGGAAAAAGAGAGGAAGCTTAGTTGCAGACTTTTCGAATATTTTTGTTGACAAAAATGAAAAGAAAAAAAGGGACAAAAGGAAAAGAGGGACAAAAGGTGTGTACTCACGTCCAATCCTTCGTTCGTAAGTTTTCATTTCTTTTCAGGAAACAACTCAGAAATAGCCAAATAAAGCTTTCATCAAATATTTTGTTGCTGTTTATGTGAAATATGGTACTACAAAATGCAGATTTAGGAATCATATATATCGATTTTATTTGTTTTTTTAGTGTGAGATCGAATTTCAAAGTGGTTTGTTGTAATTTATAGTGATTTTCGTCGTAAATCATGGTTAGCGACTGGTTGCGGTTGATTAAATTAGTCTCTTTAACACACATTATTGCCAGTTTAATATGAAGATGGTGACATATCAAATTCAAAGATTCAACAAACAAATTTAAAATTTTGACGTAAAACCAAATAAAAAAAGGGAACATCAAATCCACTCAAATATATAAGAAAATAGGTTTTTTTTTTTTTTTTTTTGGAGTTACACAACTGGGAGTACCTTTCCTCTTAATACAAATACCGTCGGCAATAAAACTTGAACTCGGTAACTTTTAGGTAGCGTTCGTTTAATAAATTTTAATTAAATTCCAAGGAATTCAGGACATATTGACTATTATAAATTTATAATTATTGCGTTCGTTTAGCTTTTTCAGGATGACTTATTTGGAATTAAAAAAATAATAAGTTAAATAATTCAAAATTTGAAGAAATTGAAATAACACATCTACATGATATTTCAATTCCTTAGAATTTGAATTTATTTAATTCTTGAAAAAAAAAGTTTAACTATTTTAATTAATTTAAAAACTACATTACACGAAAGGCATATTAGGAAAGCACGTTGACGCATTCGATTTTTGCGAAGAAAGCACGTTGACGCATGAAACTTGACGACTACTAGTAGTAGTAGTACAGTATTGTTGGTATTGTTCTGTGTATTGTATTGTATTGGTAGGATCTCAATGATCCACCCTTTCTCTACCTGTACGCAAATAATATGCTTTGTCTCTCTACTCATTTCATAGTCATGTTTTATTTATTAATTGTTATTTTACATGATGACCTATCCTTAACCCAACAAGAGCAACGAAGCTTCGAAATGTTCTCCGAACTATTCAATTCGTGTCATTTTGATTCATAAATTATTAAATATGTTATTTTAGTCTAAAAGATATACGAAAGAGTCGTCATAGTCCAAACGTTTAAAAAAGCCGAGCCCTATCAGAATATTCCGTTAAAATCACTGACGAAACCGTTAAATTTTCATGAATTGTTTTTTTAAAAAAAATTTCATGTCACCAAGACATAACGAATTTCGTCGGTGTTTTGACGGAATGTCTTGAAGGGCTCATTTTTTGGAAACGCTTGGACTATAACGGTTCTTTCGCCTATCTTTTGGACTAAAATGACACGTTTGTTAGTTCATCGACCAAAATGACACGAACTGGATAGTTCATAGACCATTTTAGACTTTTTTTTCTTTTTATTTTAATAAGCAAACGTATCAACCAAGAGTCAAACTTGAGATCTCTGGAGAAGCTAACACGTTATGTTAATTACTTCGATGATAGTTGGTTAGACATTGACTAATCTAACTTTTGTATATAAATATTTGTATAGTACAAAAAAATAAAATTACCTAGGTAGCTAATATGGAGGTGACCAACCGGCTACATCAGATAAGTTTGAGGTTTTCTAAAAATTCGAAAGTTTATGGCTTGAAACTAACGAAAACTCTAATTGAGAGCCAACTCCCAAAAATATATAAGTCCAGGGGTGTTGGACCATTTAACCTTAGTTATTGGAAGTTCAGTCAATATATTGGGCCAAGTCCATTCTCTTTTGGGCCAAGGCCCAAAAAATACAGGGTCTGAAGTTAGCATCAGCCCAAATCTAGCTATTTTGTTTTAAAACAAAGTGAAAACCCCAAATTACCCCTAACCCTTCACTCTCTTTACTGTCCACACAAATCCAGTACTTTAATTTCCCGGCAAGACACTCCAAACAAACCCTAGCTACCATTTTCTCTCAACTACCGATCTACACCAAACCCTAACTCTCTTATTAGGGTTTGTTCATCATCTCTTCCTAAACCTCGCGAAGAATCGTCCACAATTCGATCCGAGTGTTTCGAATTTGTTGCTCGCTGTCTCCATCGTCGATGGCGGAGGAGGATCGGAACGGCGGTAATCGGAGGGAGGTCAGCGACGACACGTCGGAGGACGAAGGGACTGAGGACTACCGGCGGGGAGGGTACCACGAGGTTCGGATTGGAGATACGTTCAAGAATGGATTGTATGTGGTGCAGAGGAAGCTCGGATGGGGACATTTCTCCACCGTTTGGCTCGCTTGGGATACGCAGAGATCGGTATGTGCATTTTCCTGTTTGTTAGGTTGTGTCTTGTTGCCGAGAAAGTGTAGGAAATGATGAATGTGAAACTGTTTTGTCTGTGTAGTGTGACTAGTGTCTTTAATTTTGGATTTTAGGTTTTGAGAGAGAGAGATATGACGACTAAAATGTTCGGCGAGAGTAGAAATTTTAAGAATGTTAGTTATAATTTTGAAATGTTCAAATTGTAGGTGTAGAGCATGAAGTGAATGGTTTCACATGTGAACCTAACTATTGTTTGGTTCCTGAAAAAAAAAAAAAAAAAGGAAAAGAAACAGGACCTTGTGCAGTTAAGATAAAACTCTTAATGCTGTTGTCTATAATTTGACTGCAGTAAAAATAAAATAAAATTCTAGAATCAATTCGAACAAATTGAGTGATTTATTTAGTTAGTATTTGTATTATTGTTATTTTTGTGTGTGTGATGGGAATGAATATGAAATTCCAATTCCGTACCCATCTTCACAACTAAAAAGTAGTAATCCAAACATGTAGAATTCGTGAACAAAACTTATAATCCAAATGCTAAGTAGTGTATTCTGAAAGTCTCACGTGGAGACCTAAATCATCTTATTGTTGACGAAGAAAGGAGAAAGTCCATTAAGAAACTAATGAATGTGAAGCTTAGTATTGTTGCTTTGTTTGTGTAGTGTCTTTAATTTTGGATTTAGATTTTAGGTTTTGAGAGAGAAAAATGGCAAGTAGAATGTTCTGCGAGAGTAGTAATTTTAAGAATGTTAGTTATAATTTTGAGTTCAGAAGAAAACGAAATGTTCAAATTTTAGGTCTAGAGCATGAAATGAATGGTTTCACATGTGAACCTAACTAATTGTTTGGTTCCTGAGAAAGAAAGGAAACGAAATAGGACCTTGTGCAGTTAAGATAAAACTCTTAATGCTGTTCTTTATAATTTGAATGTAGTAAAAATAAAATAATATAATATTCGAGAATCAATTCCAACAAAATAAATAAATTGTTTAGTTAGCATTTGTATTATTATTTTTGCATGTGTCATGGGAATGAGTGAGATTCCAATTCCAAAGCCATTTTCACAACTAAAAAGTCATAATCCAAACATGAAGAATTTGTGATCAAAACTTACATTCCAAATGCTAAGTAGTAGGTAGTGTATTATGAAAGTCTCACGTGGAGACCTAAATCATCTTATTGTTGAGGAAGAAAAAGGAGAAAGTCCATTTTGAAAAGAACTTAGGATCCTATATTTCTACATTGTAGCACGGAAAAATTGCCCCTTATCTGTCTTCAATTCGATAGTATTCAGAATTGTAAGGTGTTTCCTTTCTATATTTCATAATCAGGATATTCCAGTTAATTTTCATTGCTCAAATTGTTAACGAGACAAGATATTCATTGTTTGTAGCGTTATGTAGCTTTGAAAGTCCAAAAGAGTGCTCAACATTACACCGAAGCAGCAATGGATGAGATAAAGATGCTCAAACAGATAGCAGAGGGTGATCCAGATGACAAAAAGTTTGTTGTGAAACTTGTGGACAACTTCAAGCACTCCGGGCCCAACGGACAGCATGTTTGTATGGTTTTTGAGTACTTGGGCGATAATCTCCTGACCCTTATAAAGTATAGCGATTACCGAGGGATTCCTCTCCACATGGTCAAGGAAATTTGTTTCCATGTTTTGGCGGGTTTGGACTATTTGCACGACAAACTGTCAATTATACACACTGATTTGAAGCCAGAGAATATCTTGCTTTTGTCGATGATTGATCCATCTAAGGATCCTACAAAATCAGGTACTCCTCTCATCCTTCCAACAACCCCTAAAGATAAGATTACCTCAGAATCCAGACCATCAAAAGAGATTAAAGTATCACACGGTGATCTGACCAAGAACCAAAAGAAGAAGATCCGGAAAAAGGCTAAAAAGGTTGCTCAGGGCTGTGTGGAGAACGAAGCCTCTGAGGAAAACGAGGAAGGTTCAGGCAATGACGCAAAATTGAATGGGCATTCTATTGAAGAACAAGGTGTTGGTTCTGTGATTAAAGAAGACGATTTCCAAGGAAAGAAGAGTCAAAGAAGAGGGAGTCGTTCCACAAGACAAAAGCTATTGGCTGAACTTGACCTTAAGTGCAAATTGGTTGATTTTGGAAATGGTTGTTGGACATATAAACAATTTACGAATGATATTCAGACAAGGCAATATAGGTGCCCAGAGGTTATTCTTGGATCTAAATATTCGACTTCTGCCGATCTATGGTCCTTTGCTTGCATTTGCTTTGAGCTGGCTACGGGCGATGTTCTATTTGATCCTCACAGTGGCGACAATTATGAAAGGGATGAGGTATGTACTCTGGCCAGAATCTTATAAAAAACAGCTGTTACTTTATATGTGTGTATGTTTTATATTATGAGATACATATCAGGATTTGCTTTTAATATGTGTTTGTGGTTCAACGTTAGCGTGATTGTCTATGCCTCGTGCATGAAAGCAACAAGAAATCTCTCATTTTTCATAAAGTAACGGGAATATTATTCGAGAAAGCTTGAAAATTTCATATTCATCATGGTCTCTTGGCATGGATGCTTTATATACTCCGACCGTCTCAAAAATGAGATTTCATATTCAACATGAGATTTCAAATCTCATTGTTTGTATTTATTTATAAACTTTATAGGATCACTTGGCACTGATGATGGAACTTCTTGGAATGATGCCACGTAAGGTAAACGTCTCATATCTCTGCCTCGAAAAGAACTCAACTTGGTACTATTCTGTATTGCAATCTCTAGTAACTTGCCCATTTGAAAACATTTCTCTCAGATAGCTTCGGGTGGCCGTTACTCTCGGGATTTCTTCAACAGAAATGGGGATTTGAGGCATATCCGCCGGTTGCGATTCTGGCCCCTTGATAAGGTGCTCAAAGAAAAATACCAATTCAGCGAGCAAGATGCAAATGATATGGCTTCCTGCCTGGTTCCTATCCTTGATTTTGTCCCCGAAAAGAGGCCCTCGGCAGCTCAACTCCTTAGCCATCCGTGGCTAAATGTGGGCCCTCGGCTTCTTGAACCTTCTATTTCTGGAACTGAACCCTTGCCCACATGTAGATATACTTCGGAGGAGAAGAGGGAAAAGCACGAGAGAGAGGCTATGGAGGTTGGAGTCGGAAATATAGCCATTGACGGAGCTTCAAAAGCCGATCTCCAAACACTCTGAAATCGACATGAATGACTCCAATTCCAACCAGGTTTGGTTTTTATCTTTTACAAATGTAGCTGTGTGCTGTGGCTTTGAAATTTTGTGAGTGGTTTTAGCTTTCCACATGTCTGCAATCCATATCATTCATTGACTTGATAAAAAGTGTAGTGGTTTAATCTGTTGCCTGTTCCAGTTTTGTATGTTTCTTGTTTCTTTCTTTCTTTTTCAGGGTTTTTCATGTATCCGATAACTTTTGTAGATCAGATTTTTCCTTTGCTGAATGTCGATGCGTTTGTCTGATTCGAATTGTACGTTGAATATTATGAGTTTATTCAATTCGAAAATCGTGGATTTGAAGCTCTTTCATAAATTGAAAAATATGGCTTAAATTACATTGATCATAATTATTGTCTTTCAATTGGAATTTCGCTGAATGGTTAAAAAAATCCCAACTCATAATTTGCGATTTTTGTAGGTTTAGTTTCTATTGGCTCTTTATCAATGCAATTATATGTCCTGTACTCAACAAATTGGTGGTATATACATATCACAACATATGAACAATCATTTAAAAGGTCAGATTAATACGATAGTTATATTAATGTAGCTTTTGAAATGAAAATTTTCTTCAAGAATTTAAATGGTTACAAGATTCTAATCATGTTTGGGCGATGACTTTTTGGTCATTTCTGGACAAAAACGTCAAGGTAGAGCAGTTTGGGATGCACGACAAGATTTAACCGTGACTAAAACTACGTTTAGTCACGGCATATTTGAGCAATATTAAATTGTAGCATTGATTATTAATCAATTACTTTCTTTCGTTCCAAAATGAATTTTTTGTTTTCTTTTTTATTAAGTTAGTTAAATATGAACCGTCAATAATATCCTTATAAAAAGTTAATAAGGATTTCTCAACGTATAATCATGAGAATACTATAGTAAACATACCACACTCATTTTAGAACGGATGGAGTATTAAACTACTCTCCGCCTCCCCTATCTAATTTTCTTTCGTCTCATCTTCTTTTACCGATAAGTATGTCCTAAGCGCGTCCAAATATATTGCAACTTAAAAAATAAGAGCAACATCAATTGCAAAACTCAAATATATCTTTTGTTTGGGTGAAGTCAACTCGAGCTCAACACGTTGACATGATTATTAAACACGTAAAATTCTTATTGTAATCTCTAACACAACTTGTTAGCACGAATTACCAGCTCCAGTCGGGGCATCACTTCAGAAAGTCCATAAATTATAGCAAGGGAGACAAAAATATGATCTTCCATTCTGGTTTTTATTCTAACAAATTCTAAGACATGCTTTACACACAACAATCAAAACAAATACCTCTCCCCTTATTCCCTACACTGTGGGGGTATGTATGGGTTGGTCATTTTATGTATGCAGTATATTACCTCTGTTTTCTCGCTGAGAGACTGTTTTCTTGACTCAAATCCGTGACCTTAGAAGTCACAGAGCAGCACCCTAAACCGCTGCGAGAAAAAGGTCGCATCTACTGGCAGAGCTGTACAAATTCTACAAGTGCACCACATATAAGCAAAACATACTACAAGTACATTCAACACGCAATCCAGATGATAACCGACCTGTAAAGTGGACAAGGTATTAGACACTATTCATATTGATGATTTCATGAAATAAACGTTAAATCTCGAGCTCTGAATTCGTGATCATGAATGGAGGCCCCGTAAGTACGTGTGCAGTGTTAATAGACTATACCTGACAATTCGGGCCAGACAACACGTTCTTAACTTACACATTTATATTTTCCCTACGTTGTCCCGTGCGTTTTTTGGCCCGCATTGCCAGTTATAATTTATAGCTAATTACGTGGGACTCGAGAGTTCATGTGATCACAACTCAGAGAAAACATGAATGAGGAAAAGATCAGTTCTTTACCTACAATTGACGCCAAGTCAAAGAATCTTCCTTGCCTTGAGATACGAATACATAAGAAAACATGCCACGGCTGCCCCAAATATTATCCCGGCTGTAGTCAGCCAAAATGCGAACTGCATCAATTCGGACGGTGTAATGAAAAATTTGATCGACTTACAATTACTTCATTGAGAACAGAAATTAACAGATTTGCATTTGGACTCGTAACATACCACGTGCTCTTCAAGATAGGACCTCAAGTTCATGCCAAATATACCTGCAAACGTTGAAATTTACAAAGGTTCAAGCACAACAACATGGTAGTAAGTTTTAAAATCCTTTAGCAGCGATTTAGCTGTCAATCAGTGGAAGTAAAACTGGCAATTCAGGATTGTGTTCATGCGGGTTGCCCAACCTGAACACGTAAAAATGTGGATCGGATATTGGGCGCCCATGAGCTTGGGTCCAAATTGCCAGTACTAAATGGATGGGAATCATATTTAGCGTTTGACTCGAATCATCTTTTTGTAACCATTCAACAGAAAGAAAGTACGTCATCCGTCCCAAAATGAGTCTTGCTTTCTGTTTTGATTTTTTTTAAGGGGAAGTTAGTGTTGTATATTTACTATTGTATCCTCATGAGCATGAGTTGTAACAAACTCAAGGGATACTAACTTGTTATAGAGATATAATTGGTAATTCATGCATTACTTACTTCCTAAAAAAGGAAAGAGGACACTCATATTGGTTCGGAGCTGAGTATGATTCTTTACTTACTACAGCTTCCTTTCCTAAAAATGTTAAAATTTATAATTCTTTTTCCAGTTGAAGAAATACCTGCAACAAGAGCACCAACTCCAACACAAAACGCCCCAACCTGAAGAAGCAACTCTACTCTGCTAACCTCAAGTCTTCGAGAACTGATGAAAGAAGTTTTTACAAAACTAAATAATTGTATGAGCAAGTGCAAACTGTTAAATAATGGAGCAGCTGGATAAATTAAAAATCTCTTCAACCATATGCTTAATTGATTCAATAACGGTATATTGCCTAATTAATATATATCACCCGGACCTTAAATTAACAGCAATGGAATCTTCCATTTCTTTAGCAGAATCAAGAAGCCTTTCTGCTTGACCATGACAAGATTCACATCTGCAAATGTATTAAGAGACATGTATCAGCTTCAGGAATCGACAACATAACAACACTTCAGAAAGATCTGCCAGTTCAAAATGAACCAATAGATTAAGATAGCGTTTGAATCAAGATGGGAATGAGACCAAAGTCATATTCATGACCAAAAAATCCTAATCCAATCATGAATAATTAGAGTTTCATTCGCATTTTGATTCTTGATTCCCATTTCTCAACAAAAATTCCATTTCAAAAGTTACCTAAGGTTTCAGATCCATATACAACAAGAAATGCAATTTTAAAGTCTAATCATAAAACTTATAGCTCCCTTCTCTAGGTAATTGTCATAACTTTCTAATTAGTTCTTTTGGATGTATCGCAGAATGCTCTTATGGTGATACCCGTAAGAAATGTTTATATATAACACATCTAAGGAAATAATACTTCATTTGCACACCACACACACAGCATCAGGAAAAACAAGACCAAGAAATAACCTTTGAAGATAGTTTTCCAAAAGCATCTCTATCTCCTCTTCCTCTTCTGCAAGCAACAAAATTAAACAGTAAGGAAATCTATATATATTTTAATAAATATTGTAGAAAACCTCCCTAACACAAGTCATGCAAACTTTTACAAATGTTGATGTGGATTTACCCTCAGCAATCTGCTTTTCTGTGGCAACAGAGCATTCGACATCATTATTTAGTCTATTAAGTGAGCATTTTCTTCCCATAATACATATCCTCCGTATCTCATGTGGGTCCTCCAGAAGATCAAGCAGCATTTCTTTAAGAGCCTTTGCCCTTGAACCTTGTTCAACCTAACACAAATAAATAAATGAATCAATTGATTTTCATAGCCAATAAGGACAGGTAAATATTTTATGGTATTATCTATAAACTATACCAAGGTTTGTTTGCTAAGACGGAGTTGTTCCAATATTTCGGCTGTTAACCTGTTGGGCAAATCCTCAAGTATCGCTTGTACCTAGAGAATACGACGAAACAACCACAGCACAGTAAACACGTGAAGGAGACGAGTTAAAAATAAAAGATTCTACGGTACAAATACCAGCAGAGAATAAATAACGAATTGGGTATTTGCTAAAGTAGTAAGGTGTGCTAATAAAACATAAAGAAAACAGAGAATGAAGTGAAAACCCTGGTTTCATGTTGTAGTCAACTATAAGTGAAACAAACAAAACCATTAGGTGTCATATTCTTCAGGTAATAGATAAATAATTTTATTCAATCAATTATGAAGAACTTTTAGTGATAGCAGACTTATGATCCTATAATGTTTGAGTTCTTGAGGCTGAACCTGCACCCATGATCTCTCATCAATAAATTCAATATATAGAGAGGGCCTTTTCTCTATTATTGAGGTACTTATGAACCTATGAAATTTATTTTCTATTGAGACACTCCTTGCATAGATAAAAACAAAATGTTGTAGATTTACCATTATGATGCAAATAGATTGTGCTAATACTAGCCAGCAGGACACAGTGTTCAATCAAACCCCATACTTTCTAGCTCTCATGAGAAACATTTGGAATTACTAGTTTGGAATAGATGTTGTGAAAACTGAAAACCCATATAGTGAATAGAAGAAGGGATAGAACAGACAGTACAATGAAATAAAGATATACTCACTATGTCCTCATACTCACACGAGGTTCTAAGTTCATTAAACTCTGCTCCAAGCGTTGTATCCGTGAAAGCAGTGCTGCTTCAACAACCTAAAAGTACCACATCAGAAACTCTTAATATGGTGAAATGTGCGATATAGTTATGCAGTTGAACAAGATAAAACGAAACAAAGAAGAGTATTGTAGAAGTTATCATAAAGAAATTTAAACTAGTCATATCTTCTTCAGGAAATTGATCCAAGACATAAGTCTCTCTCTCTCTCTCTCTCTCTCTCTCTCTCTCTCTCTCTCTCTCTCTCTCTCGTTATTTTTATGTTATGAATAAAATCCTTTAAATTGAACATAACAAAAACAGACCAGAATCCACTATTACAGCAATATAATAAGAGAGATGACACATCAATGACAAGATCCTCTTGTCTAATTGGAGTGTTTTGGTATTTGAAGAAAAAAGCATGTGCACTTAACTTTTCATGACAGTCATGTTTTTCAATTTCAACTATTTAATATTGCAGAAGATGATTAGCTTAATTTAGATACTTGATACCTATAATTGTCATTTTAGGACAAAAATAATAGTAAAACAGTTGACCATATCTATATAATCATCTTCAGGCTGTTTGTTCAAACAAGTAGAAAACCTACCTCAAGCTCAAATGGCATGGACGGCCCTCCACTCAGGTTTCTAGGGTTCAAGCGAGGCAGCAATACATCCACAAAAGCTTTTCCTCCCTTACTATAAAAGATCGATCAATGCAATAATTTCACCAATATCAGTTTAGATGAAAATTATAAAAAGAGAGAACATATTAAAATATCAAATAATTAGCACTCTCCTTGGAGGCGCATTACCGCTTATAGTCAAATATAAGCACACTCTCTTGCATTGCTATTGCTCTTATTGAACCCAGATTGAGTAGAAGAGCATGCTCACGGACCTAGGATTATGAATCAGAAAGTCCAATCAGTATACGATGATAATTTAACCTAAACAAGACTTATATGAAGAAATGAGAAAGGTAACTAGATTCTAGACTTCCATTGAACTTCACATCAGGTACAAACTAAATATGTAAATATAAAGCAAGTTAGCCAGTTTAATCTTTGAAGAGTCAAATAAAAAAAACATTACATTCACACTCTAGTAGTCATAATTGTATCTTAAGCAAATAGCTTTCAAACTTATTGAGCCATATCTAACATCCTTCAAGAATCCACTAGTAGAATCAAATATAAAGTGCAGCACTATAGTTAAGAGGCATACCAAATGTCAGTGCAAACTATGAAAACGTCAATATACAAAATGGTAAAATCATATTAGCATGAGTCGAAACTTGAAACAATACCAGTAATGAGGGCATTGAGTTCGTCAACCACAATGATGGATCAATGCTCCGGATATCACGTGGACGCAAACCTTAAATTGGGAATAGACACAAGATAACAAGAACATATCAAAACCAAATTATTGTTACAAATCTAGAAATTGCACATGAAACTTTAAACAATCAAACAATTAAAAAAGGTAGAAGAGGTTCACTCCAGTGCCAATAAATCATCACCAGTAATATGAAATTAAAAATAATCTTAATTAGGTGAATACATCAATAGATATTTAACTATGAGTTAAACACACCACTTGATTTCAATAACTGCCGACGGTTGATTTTCCTAGTAGATATCGTCCCATTTGACTTCACTTCTACCACCTTAAATGAAAAGAAATCTCACATTAGATATATAATAATATAGTAAAAAGATAAAAATCCAACATATCCAGATGCATCAGCTCCTCCAAAAGCTAACATTAAGACAGCTAAAAACATCATTTAACTTGTCCAAGAACCCGCTCTGTGAATTGTAATTAGTCAATGAAGTATATCTTATGCCATTTATTCCTTACTTTCTAGCTTTCGAATTTTTTTCTCATCTTCCATCTACAACTACGCGATCGTTCTCTTATCCTTCCAGAACTTCCTTTCACTTCTAACATGTGCACATCTTCTCATCACCGTTTCTATAATATTAACAAAAGCAGTGGATTTCTTCTTCTTCTCTCTCTCTCTCTCTCTCTCTCTCTCTAGATATATATGTGTGTGTGTGTGTGTGTGTGTGTATTATACAATATCTTTAAGTTAGAGATTTACTAGTTTTCTTAAAGTGCATTGAGGAATGTATCTACATTGCCTAATACTCTATACTCCAACAGAAACAAAAAGAATAATGCTATTCGGAACAAACATGCATATATTGTTCTAAAATCTACATGATGCTTCTACAATATCAAACATCAAATCAGAGGATAATTTCTAAATTCTAACACTCCATTGAATCAGACGTTATTGCTTTTAACGTATACATCATCATCATCATGCTTATCAAATGGTCAAGTTTATGAAAAATCAACCGCAAGTGGAATAGAATAATCAACTAAAGCTAAAGTTCAATATCTTCATGACTTGTAAAGAACTATGATCTATAACAAAGGCCATAGCCATAATCTGCAAGTTTGACCTTCATGTTTCCCCAGTGACCTCAATATATGACAACAAAAACAAATCGCTATCGTTACAAAACCTAACATTCCTCCACTTGTCAAACAAAATCCGGACAAAAAAGACGCAAATGCCTCATCATATCATGTAATCGTTTATATCATCAATTCAGCAATCTAACTTTCTTGGAAACCAAACAGACCTCATAAACCGGCTCCCGAATCGACGATAGCGCAACACGCGAGCCATTCGCCGACAGATAACTCTGGCTCTGTGCCTTGGCCTCCTCAGCGTCCACGGTTAGGGTTTCCAAATCGCACCACTTGTCCTCCTCCTTCGATTTCGTGAAGCACTTGGCTCTGGAAGAAGAAGAAGAAGAAGAAAGCCTCAATCTAACATCGATTCTGCTCCGGTGAGCAGAAAACAGAGGCCGATTGAGCCAAGAAACGGCAAAATCGGAAATTGGAGATAGATTCGGAGAAGGAGAAACCACCAGAGCCATGGTTACATGCAATGAGACCTGAGGGTGGTCTCTCGGTCTCGCGGTTCCAATCAAGATTTGTCGTGGAAGGGTATTTATAGTCCGTGAAATAATTATGGGCACTAATTTAATATTGATTTATTTAAATATTTTGCTTTAATTGGTTTACCGTTAATTCTGGTGGCTGTTGTCTGAGTTGACAAATCTGTGATTTTTGGACACCTGGCTTGTTATGGGTGGTTAAATATCTACTATCTGATTTGTGATTGGTTGGCAGATCACAATCATCTAATATCATCTATTCACGGGAATTTTAACTTGCAACAGCTCAGTTTACTTGTCAACTTAGAAGCAAATATTGTATTAAATGTAAATAAATAGAAAAAAAAAACACAAAAATTTGGTGGATGATTTATGTTACATGTATAATTTTACCTATACAAATAGTATTTACATAACTACATGTAAAGTAATCCATATTGTAAACATAATTTTTTATGTATATTAAAGTGTAATCTATTTTTTTCGAGGAGCGTAATCTATTTTGTAAATAATGTAAATTTTAATTTGCAGCGGATAAAGTGATGCAAAAAAGTACAAACTTATTTGAGAAATTCATTGTTAATATTTGAATCTAAGCTCATGGTTAAGAACATCCTCTTGCAAGACCCATTTCACTACGAATCCTCATTTTTTTACCTCGTCTACAAAATCGCTATTATTGGTCACATTGTCCCTCGTAACTCACATGAATGATTTGCTACTATTCACCGCATTGTTCCAAAACTTTAACACTTGTTGACGTGACACAATGATGTCGTAGCTTTCACAAATGACATAGATGACAGATCTTGTCGGTTAGATTTAAGCCACGTCGGGCAACTTCTATCTTTTCTGTATATGTTACTGTTAGATGAAAAGTGACAAATATGAGTTAATGAAACGCACCAATTTAACATTAGAGTTATTAATATAATACTTAATTTTGTTTTGCTTGTATTTGATATGTAAGTTTATTATATGGTAACACACAAATAGTTATTTATATTGAATTATAATATTCTAAAGCAGAGAACATTTATAATTTGTGGGTACATACAGTAGATGTCATCAAATATGAGCTCATTTTTCAGCAATTGAAGATGAGCACATGGATCTTATGTCTTCAATTAACTTATTTAAATTGCAATACGAGGATCCACCTTCCTTCACACTTTCATTTGCCATTCGTGCAATCTTGGTCGTTGATCTCATGATCTCGTCTCTTTTGTTCTCCATCACATCTTTGATCATTGTTTCAACTATCGATCTATCACATGTGTCTTTCATATCGACGCCAACTTTCCACAACTCGCTCACACATCTACTGTTGACTTGTTGGTCAGCACCGAAAGGCCAACAAATCATCGGGACTCCAACATTGATACTCTCCAATGTCGAGTTCCATCCACTATGAGTCAAAAATCCACCAATTGCTGGGTGGGCCAGAACATCCTCTTGTGGGGCCCAACTCACAACGCATCCTCTACAGTTGATTTCATTTACTAATTCTCCATCGTTGAACACACCGTTCCTCGTAACCCACAAGAATGGCATGCCGCTATTCACCACACCGTGCCAAATCTCCAAGACTTGGTGACGTGGCATCACGACGAAGCTCCCAAAACTTACATAGACTACGGATCTTAACGGTTGTGTGTCAAGCCATGTCATGCAACTTCTATCTTCCTTACCGATACTACCACTAAATTTGAGAGACGGTAATGAGGCGATATGGAACTTCATGATACCATGCAAGGGACCTATAGTGTAAATTTTGG
>JAYMTA010001558.1:0-19497 GCA_036897625.1 Pelargonium cotyledonis
TGGTAAAATATTTTTATTTATTTATTAAAGAAACTATTATATTATATTTAATTTAATAAGTATCATTTTGTTATATTTTGTTATATTGAATTAACGGATATAACAATTGCATTAACCACCTCGCTTGCAAATCTTTTCATAAGCCCAAATTTTATTCTATCGAATAATTGTGATGAAGTGTAACTATCACATAAAAATGTTGGTTTCTTCTTATCGCATTCTTAACTTTAGTAACGACAAATATATATCATTAGTTTTAACAATAACTGATCACTATCATCGAGTTTTTATCAGTAACACTGCCTTCAAATTATACATAATGACTAATAACAACTTCGAACAAGAAAAAACGTGCCGAAAGAGACATTTGTGGAGTTGATTACATTATTTTAGAGAAAACGGGGGGTTTGGAAACACAAGGCATATAGGGTAGGAATGGTGAGCCAGCAAACACACCAACTGTATACAGCTGCGGAGTTAATGCAACTTATTACACCATTTGTTGTTGTTGTGCTTTGGATCCGCAACAAAGCAACCGCTGAACCGTCAGATCCCACATTACTACACTGCCACATTTTAAATCACTTGCGGTCCTCTCTATTATTGATTGTCACCATCTCTATTATTAAATGTACTTAGGTACAAAAATGTGATTTTTGTGGGGGTTTACCATATAAACAAGACAATACTCGAAATGCAAATAATGAACTAGAGATGCAAGACAATTGAAGAAAATGAATCTCACTGCTCATGAATGCATAGTTATACATTATTAATACAGTAGTGAATGAAGTATATGTAAACATTTGTATTTATGCTTTCTATTATTGAAACAGAACACAATGCATTCCGTGTAGTCATACAAACTTTCATAATTGAAAATGTTTACAAGTTACAACATAGTTTCAACTTTCAAAAAATGCCAGCTCCTATTCTGGAAAAGAAGATGTATAATGAGAACAATATGTCAATCCGTGCTCGGAAAACTAGCATGCAGTTGCAAATTAAGGCGACTAGCAGCACGGAGAGAAAGAATATGACATGCTCTACTATGGCGGAAAGTTGTGCGAAAAAAGGGCTACCTAAGAACTTTATAGATTGCAACAACTTCACAAGGCCAAAGCTTTTCTGAACTGGAGTAGCCACAATGCCATCTGCATACCCAAAAATCGGGCTTCCAACAACATTTCCTCCAACCATATACAAAATTGTCGAAAGATAGACTTCCTCTGCAGCCTCTTTGCCTCAATAACTGCCTCCGAAGAAACTTTTCCAATGATCAGGAATGTCTCAAGTGAAGATCTTTGCAACTGTTAAAAGGAAAATTGTCAACGCGCAAACTAGTTGAAGATTTTGAGTGCATGCAAATATGGGAATTTGTTTGGTCCTAAAATTTTCAGATAAAAAAATGTCATCATCAACAAGAGAATTCAATAAATAGCCACCAAACCTACACAGCTACAGCTAATTTATAATGAATCAACACATTTATTGCTTAAGGTCGTCCGTGTCAAATTTCCCAAATTTCAGACACCTATTAGGTAAACTGCTACATGGTGAGGATAAATAACACTACTTAAGGTCATCTGTGTCAATTTTTCAAAATGTCAGATACCTATTAGGTAAACTGCTACATGATACGGATAACACTTGCATACCCTTTGCAAACACACGAATACACAATAGAGTCTGACCATCCTCAACCCCTGGTATGACTTTTCAACATTGGATCTCCATTCTACTATTCTAGCACTTGCACGGTGAGTCAAGAAATTATACAAAATAGGATAACAGGAGGGAGCAAGGACAAATGATCTAATTTTTAGACGTCTGCTTTTCAATAATAATATGGTAAGTCAAAGACCTCTCACCAAGTACTTGGTGAAAAACATTTAGCGACTAACAAAATCCTGTTTCTTTTATGTAATAACTAACTAAAAGTCAGGCTTCCTTAACTTTGTTTTTAAACTGCCCTATATACAGCAACATCGAGGCAAAGGAAAGAAAAGAAGTAGAAGAACAGAATACCAGAGCATTATTAACCGCTCGTAGACAGTCATTTGTTTTCAGCATCAACAGAATCACACGCGGCAACCTCCTCAGAAGCTCTGAGATCTGAGGAAAATACTCAGATGCATACATCTGCATGGAAAACATAAGTCATGTAAGGGAAGCGGTAATTGTAAACTTCGAATATGCTCCTAAAAATTGAATCACAAATACTCCATTTGTCCCGAAATAAGAATCAACTTGCTAACACTGGTAGACCCAATTAAGTGTACACTTTCCCTTTAGATATGAAAATCAATCTAGGATTGCTAATACTATCTAATGCCACCCATAAAATCATAAGCAATGATGAAGAATGACAGTGACACGTGGCATGTGATCACCATGTCACACCCTCACCCGAGGGGTCTAAGACTGACACAAGTAGAGAGCACGCCTCCGAGGAACCATACGACGCACCACGGAAGATAAGATCACGCCCGAGATGGCACCACACCAAGGGAGAGCAAGAGCAACCCAAGCACCTCCACTTCATGGAGCACCCCTAGACCCCACCCACCAAAGATAGCCTCTATGATGGATTTAGCCTTGAGCCGCAGCCCTAGACTCCTTCAGAGAACTCCATAAACCTTGATGGAGCTTCTAAGATGTTGAACCATTTGCACGGCTGCGACCCTAGGACGCTACAATGCCTTCCTCCTCTTCGTCTTGGCCCATCCTCCCAGCAAAGCACTCCGCGCTTGTGCACCCTCCATTCACAAGCGGTAAGGCCACCAAGGAGACCCCCAAGGCACCAAAGAGGGGCTTCTCGCCTCCAAGAGAGACATAACCTAGTCCTTAATATACACTTTCTTTTCTTTTGGATTCCACATCCGTACTTAATTTCTATACTATTTGTGCGTCCACACTTGTATTCGTCAATATCAACACATTACTATCATAAATGTAAATTAGTTATAGCCAACTGAGTTTGAACCAACAAAGACCCATGGGAAAACATCAGGGAAAGTTGAACAATTGTAATTTATCCTTAATGATTGCAAAAGGTCAAATAAGATACTCTATCTGTTTCAAAATGAGTGTACTATTTGTCTCACATTTTCGTCTTAAAATGAGTGTCTTATTCCGTTTTTAGGAAATTAGCTATAGTATGAATTACCAACAATATCCTTATAATAAATTAGTATCCATTGAGTTTGTTACAACACATACCCACGAGGATCCAAGAAAATTATACAACAATAACTAAATTCTCTTTAATTTTTCATAAATAAAAAAAAAAAAACCAAGACACTCATCTTAAGATGTAAGGATTTATTGAGTGATAACTTACATGAAACCATGATCCTAAATTTCACTGAGTAAGATACTATTTTAATTAAACTGTAGCAGCAAATTCTGTCTAGCACAAATTCTTGAAGTAATATGTATTCAGCTGTAGATTACCTGTAGTTCTGATTGATCACTCTCAGTGCCTTGTATAACTAAATGATCTATGGAAGGGTCAATGACCCTTTCCCATGGTCTCATAGTAAGAATGCCTGCAAATAGTGCATAAAGGTCATCCCCAGCACCCAATTTAACACTATTCTCCTTTATTGCATTAACATCAGAAAAAACAAGTGCCTGTAAAAAATGCAAAAAATGAAAAAGACAATCAAGTTGTCCATACAATGAAAAACATCAACATAACTAAAAAGTGTAAAATGGCCAACAATTCCCAAGAAAAGGATACAGGTGTACCTTCCATAGTGCAGCATAAGTGGTTCTTGTAGAGGAGTCAAGAGTTTTATATAGACCATGATCTAGAAGTACCAACTGCGGTTTCCTCCTGCCTATAGAGAAATACATATATTAAGAGGGAAAAAGTCTAAACTCTGGTTTCATGAAATCTAACATACATTAGAGCTTACTGAATATTATAAGTTATAACTAAGAAGAGATCAGAACTACAGAAGTAACATTCAGAGGGGTCCTTCATCACTATTAAAGGCTTACCTAGAATGCTCCTCTTACCAGAAGGCAAAGGGCGAACTAGCAAATTGGCAGCATGCGGATCACAATGCACGAATCCATGTTTGAACATCATCTCAGCAAAAGTTTGACTAACCTTCACCAATTAAGCCAGGGTTCATCAATTGTTTCATGTCTTTCAGGATCAAAATGTAAAGAAATTGTTACAGCAATTTTTGATATATAAATTTGTTCATCTCGATGGTCTATTCGTTCAGAACAAAGATCTACAAAGTGATAACACACACACACATAAGGACAAATGAAGTGCTGCAGATCATCTCTAGACAAGTATCATGGTCCAAAAACGGACCTCAACTCATTGTACTATCATCCAATGATCAATTTCAAACAAGGATACTATCTGTGGGAATTTGAACCCATGGACAAATGCCATACTACAATATTCGGATTAAAGGAAAATGAACTTACTAATTTTGCAACTTCACTTGGTTGAATTCCAAGTCTTCGTATACCCTTCACATCATCCACTTGTACACAATCCATAAATTCCATTGTCAACAACTTTGAGGTACTTAAACTCCAGTGCACCTTTGGTGCATATACATAGTCTGCAATATGAGGCGACAGCTTCCGAAAGTTTTCCAAACATTCCTCACTGTTCTTAGCCTCAAGCAAAAAATCTAGTTCCTGAATGCCACAGTAACAGCAGATCAGAATCAATGTAAACCCTTTGGAATTAGGAGAACAAATGTTATACCTATAATCACCACCAAGGATTGACAGACTAAGATATATGCAAATTCAATATTCTAAAAGGTTGGATATATTTAGCAAAAAAAAATCATAAAAAAAGTAGTATATGTAATACAATAGTGGATGAAGTGGATGAGCAGCATCTACATAGTCATTCAACAGCTTAGTATGAGAATAGTTTTAGTTAAGTTGGAATATCAGGAGGTTTCTTTTGCATAAAAAATCATCTGTCACCCGACAATATTACTTCATATCATATGCCTATTACTTCCCTTTAATGCTATAGTAAATAGGATAAATTAAAATATCATCATAATGTTATGATGCCTTCAACCAATAAATATTGATGGTAATACATAAACCAATAAACAAGTTAATGGAACGAGAGAATAAATACAAGTATGAGCACTATGGGAAAATCATAAAGCCAAAAGATGTCAGAGCAACTTGCCTTGGGTACACTTTCACGCATTTCATCAACCAACCACCTGCACAAGACAGGTAATAACCTTAAATGACACTAGCTCTTCATGAGCCACAAAAAACTAATAAAGAAATAATATATGAGCATAGAGAAAAACAGGCACATCTTATGATATGCACTAATAATAAGTCTCACCAAAGTTTACATGCACATAAGGGCGTATCAATGCTTATGATTAGCATCCTGGTAGCTCAAAATATTGACCACCTAATTTTATAGTAGACTTAAGATTTCAGAATTTGAGAGAGGGAATGGGCTTTAACACCTAAAAGAATACCTGTAATCAAAAGAAGGAAAACACCAATGAAGTGCTTTCACAATGAAATCTACAGTAGCATGATCTGCAGCTGCAGTATCTGTCAGGTGAGTGTGCTGGACCTGGATATTGAAAATTTATTTCAAAATTCACATAAAAATAGATCTTCCTGAACATTTGTACCAAAAATTTATAAATCTGTGTGAGATTAGATACCACCATGTGCTTGTGTGTGTCTAACTTGGGATAAAATAGCACTAACTGACCTTTACTGCGACTTTTTCTCCATCATGTGTATGAGCAACATGAACTTGTGCTAGGGAAGCACTTGCTATAGGAACTGGTTCAAGGTCGCGGAAAACCTACATGTGAAAAATCTTGACATGATAAAGAAGTGTTTTGTTTCTGTTCATATTAAGCACTATGGAAAAAACTAGACATGGAATATCTCAACAATAAATCAGTATAAAGTTATATAGATGCATAACAGCATCACAAAGACTAAATATGCATGCATAGTTCCATAAGCACAAGAAATTATTATGACATTCATGTTCAATAGAACTAGCACACACTCATCATTTGAAATAAGTTCTTCAAACTTTTGAGCAGATATATGCATTCATATGAACGATAGACCAAAATGAAACAAAAGCAAAAACACATACCTTTTCTGGAGTCACTCCTAGCTCTTTCTCAATAACCTTACGTACTTGATCAAAGGATGAAACAGGACATTTATTCAACATAGAGTCCCTCATTACCTGAACATACTCTTCAGGTACAAGGTATTCCTATTAAAGGAAAGAGGGAAATAAGGGTATTGTTAAAACTTGAAATCAGGGAACATTGCTCTGGCCAACTAATCACTCTGAGTTAGAAAATCCATTTAAGACTTTATCATGAAATGTACATTTTGTGTCTCAATATTCTTCAAGAATAATACCAAAAGACTTGAATGGAAAGCATACCAGCTGTCCAATATGTTGACCAAGCTTGATATATATTCCTCCATTTCTAAAACATAATTCCTGAAGCTTATGTGCAGACCTAAGGTGAACTTCGTGCTTAACTTTTGACCTCTCGGCACTTCCTTCTGGAAGTCCCCATAATGAAGACTCATAATCTGATGCAGTAGAAATAAAAAACATAGGGGAAAATAGCATAACATTAGAATTGCATATTTGAATTCTAAAAAAACCCAATGCTCAATAGTATTTCAAAAGATAATACGAACTTTTAGCTTAGTTAGTATGATAGACTACTAGCATAAGAAAGCAATGATCTCCAACTCTCTAATGCACCATATACATTCAGAATATATAACCCACAAATATGGTGAATGGTGTAAACATTGCCAAATAATCATAGAACTCAGTAGAGCCTAAGCACCTTGGAATTGAGTGCTAAAGGACTGAACACAAGCCTAATCAAGTAATCATACAATTCTTCATACACACCCCTCAACAGCACGCTGTAGACTATGGAGTAGAACTATATAATCTTTGGACTAAACAATTGAACTATTCTACCAATACAAGATCATAGAACTCATGAATACGTAATGCGAAGTACTCATTTCGAAATCATTCAAGCTTACAGCCAAACAAAAAGCCTTGTGTAACCAAAGCTTGGAAACGATACACAAACAGGCAGTCTGACAAATACAACTCTTGTTCTTCTACAGTTCAATATATTCTGAATCAGAAATTATGCACCATAGAATTCATGCGTTAATTGAATTCCGGCGCCTGTTTACAGAAACGCTTCTCAATTTTCAAATTCATGTTCGTTCGATTCCCAATTCACCGTCGAAATAATAACTAAGCAGCAGAGTTTCAAAAATCAGTAGCTCGCGAGTTAAGAAATGTGCGTACCGAAGGCAATGGAAGCCGCCGTGACGGAGTCGCGGAAGAGGCGGACGGGAACAGTAGTGAAGAGCTTAAGCGTCTTGGAGGGATCATCGGAGGTTGCAACAGTAGCTCCAGCGGCGCCAGCCCCCAGGGCGGTGGTCGCCGCCACGAGCTTCGCTCCGGAGCGCCACAGAAATCGCGTGGCCATTCTCGGAACACGATACCGGCTTTACAGTTTACACGGCGCGAGCGGAGACCGAAGGTTGTGACAGTAACAAATGTTGGCGCTCTTCTAGAAATATCCGCATTGGCTGTCTCCTTGACAGCCTGTTTCTTTTGACCCACCCAAACCAACCCAACCAACCCCTAGTAGCGAGTTTTGTAGATGGGCTTCAATCGGCCCATTAAGGGTTTAAATGGGCTGAAGTATTGATACAATCGGCCCGTTATGAGTGATGAATTGTCAATACGACACCGTTCTATCAGCTTGCGAACACTATAACTGCACTACACTGCTTCACAAAATGCACTTGCTCTCTTTTCACAATTTTTTTTTGAGTTTCCCTCCAAAAATTTCTTCTTCTCTGCCCCATTTCCAATTATCTGCTTTAGCTGGTGAGCTCTTCGTCTAGACGACCATCTGGATCCAAGAAGAGCGAAGAAATCAGGTAACGATTCCAATTTCTATCTTATTCGGTTTCTGGATTTCGCAATTTCAGTTCCAATTTGTTGTCAATTGTTTCTGAATCGCCGTACCTTTGCTTCTAGGGTTTCTTATATGTCTAATTTGGATATGTGTGATTGATTTTGTTTATGTAAACATAAATTTTCTTAGTTCTGAGAAAATTCATGATATGGCGGCAATTTGGGGCTCTTGAGCTCATCTGTGAATTGCACCTAACTGTTTGTTGAAATGCTTCTTAGGGTGAGTCACAGAGCGAAGGGAGAAGAGAGCAAAAGTAGTAATTATTCTCGATAATGGCAAACTATTATGATATTGATGATATTATTACTGAGGAACAGGTTAGGATCTGATCTACACCTTCTATTTGTTGTGTCTCGCTTGGTTTGGAATTCTTATGTTCTGCTGTGTTTTGTAATTGTCTCACAGAATGTATCGGTTGTGTTTCAAAAAGCCGTAAATGGAGTTGGGATTGATCCCAGTTCTGAAAGAGATTCTGTAAGTTATGAATTAATTGGACTAGGGTTGTGTGACTGGCTTGTTTGTCCAAGGTTGGGTACTGAAATAATTTTGGTTGTATTTGTCAGGTGGAACCAGGTTCGAAGGTTGAGCTCCCATTATGGCTAGCTCATGAGTTACATCTCAGACAAGTAGCATCCATGAACATTCCAATATGTTTCGATCAAAAGTAATAGTCCAACATAGCTCTTAGTCTCTTACCAATAAAATGTACATGATCTCTTAATTAGAAATTTTCATTCCTCTGTTATTTTATTTTTTTGATTTTGTTATTGAGTGATGCACTTGTGGATTGATTTGGATGAAACTGAATACACAAAAGTTAAAGTCCTCTGAGGAGTTAGGTCAACTGACAGTTTATTATGGTTGCGACCTTGGCGTTACAAGTGTCTAATAAGAGTGAAGCAAGGAGATTCAACAACGAAACTTATTTCAGATTTTATTTCAAAATGTGATCACTGCAAGTTACTTATCTGGATGTCTTATAGATGGTGTTTTTTTCCTTCTCTAAACTAGGACAAGGCTCGAAATCCAGGCTGATGCTGCTTGTGTCGATTTGAAATCTAGAAATCCATACTTCTATGAATTTGGATGCAAAATAGCACCACTGTAAGTCTTCCCCTATAGCCCTATTTTTTTAAGTGCTAATTCAACCCCTTAAGTTGTTTTTTCTGTGGCTTCTAGTGAACTATGGTGTAAGATGTCTGTGCATACGAACATATAATGGAATACTACCATGAACCATTTCTCAGAACTTCTGAGTTTAGTTAAATCATTAATATCACATTGAGTTCCATGAAGATTATATAATTTTCAAGAGTTCAAAATTTGACTTTGTGCCTAATTTGGATTCTTGAATTTCAGTTGAAATTCTGGGTTTGAGCCAAATACAATGTTTAGATACTCAAAATTTGGATTTGACTCAAATCCGGTAACATTCAAAACATGCCTACAATATGAGATTTCAAATGACTACTCTTACCTTGTCACTTGAAATACTATGGTTTCCAAAACATACTATTTGTAATTGACTACAATATTTGAAATCCCAAATTTCAAATCAAAAAGTTTTCAAACGCAACCTTAGGTTATCTTGGAATGTTCAAAGACAGTCACAATGTTTTATCCCAAGTTGTCATTTTTACTGTTTTGGAAGTGCATGGATAGCATCCAGATATTTGTGTCATTTGGACGTAAAATCTTATTTTCCCATTATGGTGGTGCTGCACTTTTGGGTCTCATGTATCTCACTGTGGGTTATTATGCTGGGCGTAAAACTCAAAGTCTCAAATAGTAATTTAGACGATTATTCTTCAAAATCAAAACCCAGACTCTATTAATTGCCTTGACTTTCTGGTAAATGGACCGTTTCTATGATCTCCGTTATTTTTTCCCTTCAGTACAAGACACCCCTAGTCAATGCCTTATTAACTGGTAACCTGTATTGGGTTGGATACGTGTCATTCCTAGTTTTGAAATCTGCCAATCCTTGTGCCAAACTCTGTGACTAGGTAGATTGCTAGACTGAGGTAGGCTTCTTGCAGAGAGATGTGTTTGATACCTCACTTTTTGCAATGCTTGTTGGCTACATCTATATGTGGTATAGAAAAAGCAGCTATTGTTTTCATCTAAAACTATACTGTTAGATGATGCAATGTTGGTTACATGTGTTGTTATTTGGCATGCTAGTTATGCTGTACACTTTTTATAAGGTTGGCATAGATGATTATTTTAGGAACCCCCTAGGCCCTTACTTATTCAGTTATTTATTCTGATGCACAGGGTTGGTGATAGAACCATTGGGTTCTTGCTGTTTTACGCATTCAAGAACAGGTTCAAGGAAGTCTTGTCCAAGGCACACACTTCAGAATTCCCAATCGCCCCCAAATTCTTGGCACGCTTAACAAAAGAAGAAGCCAACTGTGAGAATCAATTTGCACGATTTATTTCCCCGTATGCTTTATTCCCTTGCCTCATCTTTCTTTACCTATGTTGACACCATGTCTATCTCTGCATATTGTATAGTGTATGACACAGCTCGAGCCTCAATGTCAGCCTTTAAGAAGTGGCGATTGGGTGGCCCCAGATTTCAGAGAGCTTCTATTCTCGGAAGGAAGAGAAAACCAACTGAGTAGGCGCTATCAATAAATATCACGATTCGTCATGACCGTGTTGCCTTCCCACCACCGCCCCTCATCTGTAAGTGTGAGGTTGCTGCACAATGTCTATATTCTTGCTTTCGAATCAATGCAAGATATTTTTACTCGTACTTCACTTAGACTGTAATTTACTAAAGGTTTCACTCATCTGTTGAATTTAATTTAATGCTTTGAAACAAAAATAATCCCCTTCCCTAAGTTTAATGTACAGAGAAACAGCCAAAAATATGGCATTTAAACTGAAATGCAAAGATCATATGTTATGCCATTGCAGCAGTTGAGAACTTGCTTATGATCCTATTGTTTGTTTACTATGTTTAGTGTTAATATATATGGGTCTGTTGTGCAATCCAGCTATTGGAACAACAAAAAATCAAGAAATATCAGTATTCAATTGAGCACCTGATGGTGATGTTAGGGTCAAAATTCAAAGGCTCTGGAAATATCAGAAGTGGATTCTTTCACTTTATGCAATTTCAAAATCTTTTTATTGCACTTTATGCTTTGATTTCTTTTGGATTAAGATGCACAATGTTTTTTTATTTTTGTAGCACTTTATATTTTTGTAAACGCACTATGTTGGTTATAATATCTACAGATTCCGGAAGTAGAGTTCACGGTTTTAGGTGAGATATTTGTATATAGATAGAAAAATGAGTAGATATTTTGAGTTTAGATTGTTCCGTGACCTTTTCACTTTTTCTCCCAACTAAGATACTCCAATAGATATTTGTTAGCGCACTTCTCCTCATTCGCACTTCCGCGCGTGTAGCTTCGGTTCTTTAGAGTCAAAATTATTATTTTTATTTTTTCAGTTAAAAAAAAAACAATCTTATTGCATTAAATCATTCTCTTATATAGAGTTACAATCATTAAAGAGATCTAAAGGCCAATTTAACTACCAAAGTCTAACATAAAAATTGCAGACTGTTCACACTATATTCTATAAGCCTTTGATTTTTCGAAAAGAATTAAAGCTTTTTAGTTAAATAAAATTTGTTTAGTTTAACTCCAATTAAGAACATATTATTCCCAAATCTATGGGGGAAAAATACTTATAAGTGTATAATGGGAATTAGAATTAGAAATTTGGACTTAAATTTGTGAACATTCAAAATTCAAAATTTAACTTGTTCTAATCTAATTTGACCAATTATGAGTTGGGACGGGCCAACTTACACGAATTTGTACATTTTATATCTAAAAAGAGTCATGACTTAAAATTCAAATGAATTTAAATCATTTTCAAGTCGATTCTTATTAGTTTAATCAACCTGAACTTCCACGTCGGGTGGGGTGGGGGTTAAAGGGGAGAGCTACCCCCTATCGTGAAGCTCAACTAATTAGTGTTTTATAAATAAAAAAACCAACCTGAACAAACATGAAACCTGAAATTGCAACTTTCACCTGAGATATATGCTTCTAGTTTTGTTAGATTAATTCAAATGACAGCCAAAATATTATTAGATGAGATTTTTATTATTTTTCACAAATTAATTAAAACAATATGTACGTTAAATTGTGAAGTATGATGGCCTTAATTGTTTAGTGGGTTTCATTTCCCTAATCATTTGAGCTACGCTTAAAAGGGAGTATGAAACGTTTAAACCACTCGGTCTAATCTGTGTGGTGTTTAGTTGGTTTAATATTTAGTTATACAAATAAAATGTTATATATTCACATTTATGCAAAAATATATTAATTCGTACGCGGTACGCTCTAGGTGATCGCGTAAGCTGAAGCTGAGCATTCGTCTCCTTCCAAGGGTGGCACAACCACAGCCTCATCTCTGTGACTCACAGAGTCAAACAACAATGTCTGCGAAGAAAACAGCTTCACGCGTTCGCCCTCTATAAATTCACGCTTCTAACAATTCCTCACCATGACAACACTCGGCTCCTCCTCTTCCACCCCCGAATCCAGCATGGAACACGCCTCCAATTCCCCCCAAAACCGCCCATCCCGCCGCCGCCACAACAACAAAGACCGCCACCACAACGGCGCCGACGACGACGCCTCTGACCCGGAGGTCTGGGGATCCTTCGACCGGAGCTTCCAGCAGGTCCAGTCCGTGCTCGATAGGAATCGAGTTCTGATCCAGCAAGTGAACGACAACCACCAGTCTCGGATGCCGGACAACATGGTGAAGAACGTGGCGCTGATTCAGGAAATCAACGGCAATATCTCAAAAGTCGTCTCGCTCTACTCCGATCTCAACTCCAATTTCTCCACCGCCTGCCACCAGCGCTCCAAGAACGGTACCGCCATGGAAAAGAATTCTTCCGACTCTTGAAATTTGAATTGAAATTTCTATCAGTCTCGGTCTGTCTCTGTCGTGTCGTGTTTCTGTGTCAGTTCTGTTTGGTCCTGTTTAGGTGCTCAATTAGTGCCTATGAGTCAGATTTCAATAATTGCTATATCATGAGTCTGTAGGTGGTTTGTGTCTTAGTAGTGTTAATTGATGCTATGATATGAAAGAAACTTTGATGCTTATGATGTGTTTGTTGAAATGTCTGTGTTATAAGGAGGGTGATTGCTGGAGCACACATCTTCCTGTTGAACTACTTGAGGTACTTTTGTTCTGTTTGTCTAAATTCTCTAGAATGGCTGTTTTGGTATCAGTTCAATGCAATGGATTAAGATAGATCCAAGGTAGTTTATGATTTGATTTCATAGTTTTGGTTGTTTATTAGAGAAACTATTCGGGTTTTTTGTGTTATTAGCACTATGGTTCAGATAATATAGGAACCATCCTTTATAAGTGAAATGATGAACACATAATGATAATGTTGGTTGTATGTACTTGTGCTCCATATAGGGGAGGATCTAGTTTGTGCAACAACAAAAAAATTGGGTTATCAACTTGGAAGAGTTGGTTGGTGCTTATAGTTATAGTATGTTTCAAGAGACGAAAAAGATTTCAATATGTGAGCTAACGAGTCTTTGTCGTAGTGTGCATGTGAGGCTTTGTAGTTTCGTTTCTGACTTGGGTCTTCAATATATTTGCGAGCATCAAAGAGATGAACAGTTTGACAATATGAGGCTAGATCTGAGAAGCAAAAACAAGCACAATCAAATATTATATATGAACAATATGTTTAGTGGGAAAAAAATGGATTTCTGATGCATAAGGTAGATGTAACTTGTGAAGGTTTAATCCAATGATTCTTGAAATAATGTTCAATTCCACACTGCCTGTTTTTGGTTAGTCACTGGATCTTTGTGCGGTCTTGTTATGCCATATTGTGTTAGCTAATCTCTCGGAACGAGGATTGGTTAGATATATAAATGAGGCTATATGCATGACTGCTGTTGCTTCATAGGTGTTAACCTTCTTTGGGTCGTTTAGTGAATGTCTGTGATTCTTATGTATTGTTGTGCTCTGTTTTATAAGGAGGATCATAACCGGACTCTGCAAACCCGATGAGGTAAAAACGGCATGTTTGATAGCTTTGCTTGCCTTTTTTCCAGTTTGCTCTTCTGATGATCTGATCTCGGTAAGGTTAAGTAGGGAAGGGTTGACCGCCAAGTTCTTTTATCCATGTTAGGATTCATGTAGCTGAGGCTTAGTAGTTTGATTATAGTGAGGTTCATTGAAGAGGTGCCACAGCCATACCTTGAGAAAACTATGGTCACAAGAAGCTCACTACTTAGTTTTGCAACCCAAAACAGTTGGAGGCAGTTTATTAAAAGTGTGTACAGTTCTTTTCTTTGAGCTTTACATTGTCTTGGACAACACTTGTGTTACATTGTCATTTAATGCAAGCTTCTAGTTCCAGGCATGGTTGGGTTTATTGGAATGACTTGGATTTGATATTTTCTGGTTCAGAGGCTGAGTAGTATTTCTCTTGATTATACTGAAAGTCAAACCCAGAGCCTCCAACAGCTCCACTTTTACGAGAAAGTCGTTTATTTTCTTCGTCCCAAAATGAAGGTCTTATATTCGGTTTCTAAGAAAGTTTTATAACCGAGTTAGCATTGGACATTTTCCAATACATATGCATTCGTTGCAACAAATTCAAGGCGCGTTAACTTACTATCAATGAAAGAAACGCTCATTCTTCGACAAAAATTCAGATAACCGAACACTCATTTTGGAGCACACATAAAGCATACACTTGCAGTTTAACTTTGGAGTTGGTATTGACGGGGAGTTCATGCTATTGTTTTCTAATTCCACTGATTGTCCTGTAAATACATCAATCATTTTTGCAAAGAACAAAATTTCATCTGCCTAATGCAAAATGGGATAGTTTTTACAGATATAGTAATTCACAAATGAAAGAAGAAGAAAAAGAAGAAATGTGCATTTCCATGCAGTTGTGTAAAAACACTAAAAATATCTCACAAATGTATTAGGGTATGGAGTCTTCTGGTCATAGGCTGCCTGTCACAATCCATTGATTTGGCAAACTCTTAAATATAGTTATTCAGGCGCAAAGACGGTAGAAGTACAATGCTAAACGTCCCGAAAGTTTCACAAAATCTAGTGAAGTGGAAGCCTATACTTTGCTGAATGATTTTAAACATTACAAATGACAATGATCACAAAGGTAGGTCACCACTGTCTGAAATGACTACTTTGCTTTTTGGTGCTCCACTCTGGCTCCCCTCAGCTTCAATCTTGTAGATAAGATCCAGCCCTGAAAGCACCTTGCCAAATACAACATGGTGCCCATCCAACCTATAGCAAACAAGAAACCAGTCAATCAACACATTATTATATCGTGGTTAACTTTAATATTTAGATGGTATACTTCAGAGAAAATCTGAAAATTCCAACAAATGGCATAACATATACAATAAATACCAGCTAGTTGCCACAGTTGTAATGAAGAATTGCGACCCATTGCTGTCTGGCCCAGAATTCGCCATTGACAGAAGCCCTATCGCCAAGGAAATGATAAGAGAAAACATATAAATGGGTGTTCTTAGAGTTCATTTGAATAACTTAACTAGTTTGATCCTCATTAGCAATTCAAATGAGGTGGTTGGATACTCTTAAGAATTTGAGTTTGTATTTGAGCCAAATCCAGTAGCAATCAAAACATGTCTACAACATGGGATTTCAAACGACAATTTTTATCTTGCCATATGAAATTCTATGATTTTCCAATCATTACATTTGTATTTGAAAATTGAAATCAAATTCATGTTTCCAAATGCAATCTTGATGAATTTTAACTAACCCGGTCCTGTGTGCTTGATTATGAAATTCTCATCTGCAAACTTATCCCCATAAATTGATTCTCCCCCTCGTCCATCGCCACGGGTAAAATCACCTCCTTGGATCATGAAGTTAGGAATAATCCTATGGAATCCACTACCTTTGTAAAAGAGAGGTTTTCCACTCTTTCCAATTCCTTTCTCCCCTACATAGAGAAAGCTGGCTAAATATGATAAACAACAATAGAGATGTAAAGTTTGTTTTCCAAAAATTGGATCACGTAACGTCCAAGTGAAGTCTTTAATTGTCTGGCGATGGCTTTCATCAATTATAACAAGTTCTATTGTTATATCGTTTATAGCATTCCATGTTTCTTATTCAATATTCTGTGACAAAAATGTATGAAGAACATAATCCTGTAGTTTAATCATAGACTCAAAACATATGAGTATGTATAAGAAAGAAGCAAGAGTTACTTGGCTACCAGTGCAAAGTGCCCGGAAATTTTCTGCATAATGAAAATATTGAATTAGTAACTTTTTATGGTAACAAACCTCAATGAACACAAAACTCAATGTACTAGATACAGTACCTGCGGTTTTAGGAACGGTTTTGCCAAAGAGACCCATGACCACACGACCTGAAAGTAGTAAGATCATTAACTAAACATAGTCTATGCATCTGGCAAAACAAAAGAAGATAAAGGTAAAAACTACAATCATGCAGCCAACTGGTAATATGCCATCCCTAGACAAATCAGGAACCCCAAATGAAACGTGTTCATATCTAGGCTTAAATTTTATTTTACATGACAATTTTCAGACGGATTCTGTTGTTTTTAGATATAAAAGTTAAGATTCTTGTTGTGGGTTAAAATAATATTTCAAATTTTGAATCTTTTAATGTCAATTTCGGTGATATTTGTATCCATGTTAGTTTTAGCCTTTTAGGGAAATCATCTTACAGACAGGCTCATGGCTTCAGATGCTACACTATTCTAATAATAATAAGCATAAACTAACATGATAGAATAACCAAATTAATGGAACACCAGTGTTGTGCAAAAGAACGAATAATGTTTACTAGAAAGAAGATAAAAATAAGAACAGAGAAAAATAGTCATAAAGGGAAGATTCATAGTCAAGACTCAAGATCCCCATCATATGCACTATCTCGATATCTTGAGAACAGAAGCAGCATGCATTGTCTTTGTCTTAATGGTTCAATAAACGAAAAACTAAAATGTTCAAATGGAAGCAATCCTAAACACAAACTGTGCACACTAATTGCAAACAAGATAGAATACTATATTTCCCATTAGCCTCCAAATTAAGTCGTTCATGATATTTTCTGAGGGGGATTTCATGTAGAAAAGCATTCTCACATTGCAGAATATAACAGATTGCAACAGCCAACAACGCCTAAACAATATACATTCTTCAAGATAGCTAAACCACGAGTACTTGACAATTTCAGAAATACGTCCTCACTTTGCAGAATAAAATAGATTGCAACAACACATAAACCATATGCATTCTTCAAGATATCTATCAACATGAGAACATAACATACTCCCAAATAATCTTTCGGTTTTGGAAGTACACAAATTTAAGTATATATGTGGAGTTACTCAACACGTAATTTAACTGATCAAATATATAATTTGTCTATTCAAATTGTTACGCTAATTGCATTTAACAAACCATACCCATAGGTTTTCCACCGATCTCAATATCAAAGTAAACTTTGTGGGTCACTCCTGAATCATCTCCTGACTTCTTTTCCTGAAAAATATAAAAACTTCTAATTCCATTGCAGAAATGCATAATTGAATCTTACACAGCTCGAAAATTGAAAATTGAAAATTGGAATCGTCACCTCGTCAAGCTTATTATCAGTGGAAGCTTTCTGGTCCACGGGGACTTCAGTATCGCTTAACCGGTTCTGAAAACGCTACCAAAAATTGAGATCAATCGCGATAAGGCATTTTTCCTTTTAATTTTACTGGGAAACAAACAGAAAGTGAAACAAAAACAGAGAGAGAAGAAAGAAGAGTACCTGGATGAAGGCTAGGGTTCCGAACAGAACCAGAATCCACAGAAGAGCGATTGAGATGAACCTCGTTGTGGTGGCCATCTCTCTCTCTCTCTCTCTCTCTCTCTCTCTCTCTCTCACCTGACAGTTTTGAGTCTCGACTTTGAGTGAAGGCTACAGTTTCTTTTTGGTTAATTACAGGAAGCACCTTGTAATTATCACTTTTATCATTTAGCACCCCTGCTTTATACTATCTAACTTGCAATAGTTATTCCCTCATTTAAATTTGACGAAATTTTACCGTCTCCCATTACATGTGAGGCACATAGCTTAAACATTTTTTGAAAAGTTAATATTACCCTTCTTCATAATTGATTCGAGAACAAGTAAATAAAGCACGCAAAAAAAAATAATAATAGTTGTGTCAAAAGTTCAAAAAAAATTTCAAAAAATTCATAGTTTTGATGGATACTTCAAAGATTTTCTAAAAAATTCATAGTTTTGCATTATTAAATTAATCAACGAAATTCATGTATATACTAAACAACATCAAAACATGAAATTAAGAAAGCAACATAATCCAATTGGTTAAGGGGTAATATAACCATTTTTCACTTCAACTAACGGTTTTAATAACGGAAAGACTTTTGCATACTATAGGATAGTCTAAATTGCAAAAAGAATTCATGAGTGTCAGTGTTAGAGATGAGAAGTGCATGGGAGCTTCATGTAGTGTTAAATGGTTTTTATCACCAGGCTGAAAATATTTTTTTTTTTAATTTCATTTTAGTCTTCGTCTTGGTTGATCTTTAATTTTGGCCCTTCAAGTATTTTTAATTTTTTATTCTAACATGCTATATTAAGTTAAGCATAGCTGCTGCATCACCTGCATTGTTCACAGACTCCACACAAGCGATCACGTCGCTGTCGAAATGTCACATCACCACCAAGGCACCCACATAAGGGGACACACCGTTTTGGAGTTGGACTCATTCGTGGTATCAAATTAATTATGATTGAGATTATTAGTTCATATATCTACTAAACTAATTTATAACGAAAACAATGTTTAAAAAAAAAAACTAGTGAAAACAAATGTAAAAAATACAAGAACAATTAATAAAAATTTAGTAGCATGAGGTCTGACACTGTTGAGATGTTCCCTAGGGTTAGGGCTTGGGCGGCGGTTTGTTTTTTGCTTGGATTTGTTCGGTGCCGGAGTGATGGGGGTTGCGTGGGTAGAGCTTGGAGACAGATCTCATCCGTGGCGGAGTGATGAGAGGTTCTGGGGTTATGTCTGGTGTAAAATCACTGATGTCAGAGGAGGTTTTACGGGAAAGTGGGGGTAGGCATCTTAGAGCGGCGATCAGCGTTGGTGGACGGGCTGGCGTTCCCTGCCACCAGGATCAGATCTGCGCAGCGATCGCTGCCCGTTGGACTAGGGCTCGTCGGCCTTGGCCGGGATATGGGTGGGCGGTGGTGTTTTTGTGCGCTAGCGAGTTGATGGTGAGGAAAGCGGAACCGTCTGGTTCAGCTTGGTGGAGGGGTTGACGGGTATTCCCAGGTCGGGTGATCGGGTGGAGCTCTATGAACATCCAGGAGA
>JAYMTA010001559.1:0-19494 GCA_036897625.1 Pelargonium cotyledonis
TATTTGCTATGCATCCAGATAAATCGCCGGGTCTGGATGGTATGGGTGTAGATTTTTATCAAAAATATTGGGAAACGGTAGGTGATGTTTTAACGAATACTTGTTAGGCTTGCTTTCGGGATAACATATTACCAGTGGAGTTCAATAAGACCACAATTGTCTTACTGCCTAAGAAAGATAAGCCTGAAGTGGTAGGTGATTTGCGGTCGATTACTCTGTGTAATGTGGCGTATAAGGTGGTGTTAAAAATGCTCACTAATAGATTAAGTGCTATAATTGCGGATGTAGTGTAAGATTCTCAAAGTGCCTTTGTTAAAGGTCGCTCAATTACGGATAATGTCTGCATAGCCAATGAAGTCATTCATTGGATTAACCGGTATACTCAAGGAGATCATGGGTGGGCGGCTTTCAAATTGGATATGGCAAAAGCCTATGACCGGGTCGAATGGGCGTTCTTGAAAGCTATGATGTGTAAATTGGGATTTTCGGAGCAATGGATCAAGTGGGTGATGCTTTGTGTCTCTTCGGTGAGTTTCCGAGTTAGTTTTAATCGGGAACTGTTTTTGGGTTTTCAGCTGGAGAGAGGCTTGCGTCAAGGTGATCCAATTTTGCCATGTCTCTTTATTCTTTGTGCCGAGGGTCGTTAATGTTTATTACGTGTTGAGGAGAGAGCAGGTTACTTAACTGGGTGTCAGGTTGTTTGTTCGTGTCCGCGGGTCTCTCATTTATTTTTTGCGGACGATTCCATGATCTTTTCAAAGGTTAAGGAAGAGGATATGGGACACTTAAAACAAGTTTTGTCTGATTATGAATTGGCATCAGGTCAGTTAGTTAATTTCTCCAAATCATCTATTATTTTTAGTCCTAATACTAGCTTGGCTGCGAAGTCCATGGTGGCGAGTCATTTGGGAGTAGTTGAGGTTGATGGTTTTGGTTCTTATTTGGGCATGCCTGTGGGTATTGGCAGGAGAAAAGTGGGTGTGTTTGTTAAGCTTCTTGATCAAGCTCGTACTCGTATTTTTGGGTGGGGGAAGAAATTTATCGGCAGCCGGAAAGGAGGTGTTTCTCAAATCTATTGCTCAAGCGCTGCCAGTTTATTTAATGAGCATGTATTTGATTCCTAAGTCAGTCACTGACAATTTAGAAAGGCTGTGGAATGGTTTTTGGTTGGATAAGGGTGGATTGCAGCGTCGTTCTATTCATTGGAAAGAATGGAAGAAGTTATGCTCGAGCAAGTCCGTAGGGGGGCTGGGTTTTCGTGACCTACGGGATTTTAATATAGCTCTTTTGGGCAAACAAGGTTGGCCTTTAATGACATGTCCTAATTCGTTATTTGCAAGAGTGTTCAAAGGACGTTATTTTTCCAATGGTTCATTTGATTCAGGATCTATTGGCACCAATCCAAGCTATACTTGGCGTTCTTTGCTTGCTGCTCAATCCTTATTGAAGAAGGGGAGTCGGTGGAGGATTAGTAATGGTCAGTCTGTGAGGATTTATAAGGACATATGGTTAAATCAGGATATGGGTGTCGGGTGTTTGCCTCGGGTTGTTTCCGAGGAAGCTAAGGTAGAAGAGATTATTGTGCCTGGAGGTGGTGCCTGGAATGAACCTCGGTGTGCTGTGTTGTTCCCAGACTCTATAACAAAACAAATCCTTGATATTTCGTTGAGTAATGTATGTCGGTATGATTGTTGGATGTGGTTGTTGGAGAAGAATGGGGAATATTCTGTAAAAAGGGCTTATCAACTTCAACGACCTCAGGTGGTGGATAATGGTGTTAAGGCTTTATGGTGTAAACTTTGGGGAGCAGAGGTCCAGCCAAAAAATAAAATATTTTGGTGGAAATTACTTTCAAAATGCTTGCCTGTAGCAGTAGCTTTAGCATCAAGAATGGGTCTGCCCGTTCAAGTTGGAGGGAGGTCTGCGCAGTTCAGTTGCAAGTTCTCCAGCCGGAGCAGTTGAGGGTTGCTGGTCGGGGTAGGAGTCGGTGGACAGCTCCCCCGGTATCTTGGGGTTAAATTGAATTTTGATGCTGCAGTATTTGAAGGTGATAGGGTTGTTGGCTGTGGTTGGGTTCTTCGATCTAGAGAAGGAGGATGGTTAGGTGGTTGTTGTCGCCGATGGCAAGGATTTGGAAGAGATGTTGGTTTCGCTGAGGCATTGGCTGCTCGTGAAGCGTTGATGTGGATTGCTTCTCAAGGTTGGCAGTATGTCATTGTCGAAGGAGATGCTCAACGTGTTATTTCGGATCTCGCGTTAGGATCCGAAATGAATGGTTTGTATGGTCTTGTAATTAGCGATTGTATTTCAATTGTTGAACTCATTAGGGAGGTTCAATTCTCCTTTGTTAAACGGTCTGCGAATGAGGTTGCTCATTTCATTGCTCGAGCTTCTCGTTCTGTGTCTAATCGTGTTGTGTGGCTTATGTCGACTATTCCTCCGTTTGTGAAGTCATGTTTGTTTGCTGATTTGAATCAATGAATATCATGTTGCTTCGGGAAAAAAAAATCATAAGATTTCAAAATGAAAAAATTAAATCAAACTAATGTGCTTTTGAAATGAAAATTAATTATTGAATAATTGAAAGGATGGAGGTTATGATGAGAGAGGAATTGCGCATGCAGAGAAGCAGTGGGCCTAGGCCCACTTGTCAGAGAAAAGCTAAGCTCAAAGTGGGCCTAGTGAAGCCTTAGCCTTTTCGAAACTATATTTTTTATCATGCCAGAACTAAGAAGCCGACAAAAACGAACCAAAGGAAGCTTCCGTCACTTTTTTTTTATTTTTTTAATAAATTGATATTCTCTTTCGATACCTGGCCACGTCAGCCGCATGATTGCTGACCTGGACACTTGCCTCGAAGCAGGCATGGGCTTCAAACAGTGTCCCCTATAGTTCAGAATAAAAAATATATTTTTTAACCTAGTGAAAAAGTTTGTGTCATAATATAACAAATGATTTATTCCTATCGTGAAAATCAGTTAAAATATATTGTTCGGATTATATGTCACATCAGTTTAAATAAAAACTCGTAAATTATATGTCATATCGAATCATTAAAAGTGGTGCAATTGGTTAATTCTGCAGTTCTTTTTATTTTAAAATAAGTGTCATGTTTGTGTTACATTTTTGTTCCAAAATAAGTGTCTTATTTTCTTTTCTAGTAGGTTAGTTATGTATGAATTGTCAATAATATTCTTATAAAAAGTTAGTTAGGATCGCTCAACACATGATCATGATGATACAATAGTAAACATATCCCACTAACTAACTTCTTAATTTTTCTCAAAATAAAAAGGTAGACACTCATTTTGGAACGGATGGAGTATATGAATTGGAAGAGGCCTCAAGATCAATATTCACTTAACACATTCTTGGTGGTGGTGGTGGTGGTGTAAGATAACACTTTAGTGCAGTAAGGTGTCAAAAGTCCGTTGCAAGAAAGAATTTCGGCACCTCTTAAAAAATATAAAAATATATATGTTACATCGATCAACTCAAATATAAAAATAGACATACGTAAGAATATGTTTGTTGTAGAGATGTATGTGGGTAGATATTCAACTAAAAATTGTTTAATTGTTGGAGAATTGAGAAAAAAATCTGACACATTGAAGATTCACAAGAGGTTTGATTATAAGAGATTTCTTCGTAGGAAATTTGAAGGCTCTTACAGTCATCTTCAATTGATTTAGATACACTGACCAAGAAAAGAAACAAAATAAAACTGACCCATATTAGATATGAGTCGACTTTATAAATAAGAAATGCATATTTTATTGTGTGTGATAGACTATACTATTTTTACGATACACTTAAATGTAATATGAGTTCCGATAAAAATAATTTTATTCTATGCGATATAATTTCACAATCCACTTAGTTCCCATCAAAAGACCCAAATTGATATCAATTGATTTGTTTAACATGTAGTAATCAATGACATTTTAGTAAACTCATAATTATACCATTCATTTCAAACAATTTTACTAAATAATTCCATATTTCAAAATTTCATATATATATATATATATATGAATGTAGCTCTGCTAGGGTTTGCAGAGTCAGCATCAAATCAAGTACGCATGGCAAGCAAGCATCCTCAGATTTTTTACGTGCTTTTCTGTTTTGTTTTCTCTCCTTTATCTTTTTACTTTTGCCTTTCGGTGTCAAATTTTGCGGCTCCGCTCTTCACCGTTCAATTAATCACTTGCACACTCCTATGTAATAATATTATTCGGCGATGTTGCATGTTGTTGGTTATTTATAATATTTAATGTATTATTAATAAGAATGTGTCCCCAACTAACTTGGGTTGGCGCAAGTGGTCAGCGGTTTGCTGCCGTTTAAGTAAAGTCTCGGGTTCGAGACTGTGTGTACTGGGAGACTCATCTACCATTGCTAGGTGCGCCAATCGGGACATAGTCGGGGCAAAGCTCCAGTAAACTAGACGAGCAACCAAAAAATATAAAAAACTGTGTCCCCATGTTAAAATTGAATTGCGCTTATCCAAATAAATTTGTGTGAAAAATCTATTTCAAGGATCCAAATATTTCTTGAGTTAAAATTATAAATCAAATATGATCTACATACCAAATGATTTGTTAAATATTATTGTGTCATGCTGTATCAATTATTTTATTGATGACAACTGAGTTACAAAATGCCACGTGTATAACATGTTTTACAAACTATACGTTCCACTATAGAAATTTATGGTAAGGTGACAATGACGTAAATGTAAATGAAAGTTGCTTTGAAATGTTAAAAATATACGTGCAAAAAAGAAAGAAAGAGATCTGAAGTGTTGTACGGTAGTATATTCAAGTTATTGTGTACTATACTGACTCTGTTTCAAATTAAATGTCGTTTTAGAGTATTTCACACATATTAAGCACTGTTGTTAAATGACTTTTATACCCTTAAATAAAAGACACAAAACTCATTATTGCTAGTCCGTTATTAAAATATTAAGTTTAAAAACTTTTCATATTCTATGTGAAAGTCATTATGACAAAGGGCATTATAGGAAAGTCGTGTAAATATTTGCTAAAAATGAAGTGATATTTATTTTGAAACAAAATTTAGACTCTAAAACGACGTTTAATTTGAAACGGATGTAGTATAAAATAGTATCGGTGGTAAAGCATGTATGTGACATGGTCATTTGACCTAGGTAGAGAAGTACATTATATATGTGGCTTTACCAGTCTACCTCTACCATTCAATGTTGGATTCTATAACTGTACTTGTTAAAACTGCACTATATTATTCATTACAGTATTAACATGATCATTTTGCCGGCGGTAGTTCAATATATTTGATATGATTATTTTTATTCTTTCATTTGTTTCATCGTCGCTACCGATTCATCGATCATTTTACATGCACTTAATTGTATTTTACATTATATTTAAGTAGTTATGTTATTTATATAGTTTGTTCTTATTTTCAGTAGGTTTTCGCTTGTTTGGTATTGTTACACGTCAAGGGCTTATCTTATTGCAAGATTGCAACTAAAAATGAGTATTTGTAGCAAAATTATATGCCTATATTCAGCCCAACATGAAACCCTACGATGGCCCATTAAGAGGTGTTCAATTGATTGCATATAATAATTTTATAATGACTAATTAAATTACTATGCGTATATGAAACTTCATCTTTTTGCAGTTCTTGGTGTTCATGTTGATTAAATTCACTAATGCTATGAATTGCCATGCACTCACTACACAGAACTCTAAACTCTTAAGCATGTCTTATAATATACTCTCTCCGTCTCAAAATAAATGTCTTGTTTCTCTTGTATTTTTATTTTAAAATAAGTGTCTTGTTTATTTGAAGTGTCCTGTTTTTCTTGCATTTTTGTTCCAAAATAGTTGTATTGTTTCATTTTCTAGTTAGTTATGAGTGAATTGTCAATAATATCCTTATAAAAAGATAGTAGGATTAGTTAGGATCTCTAACACATGATCATGAGAATACAATAAAAAACATACCACACTAACTAACTTCTCCTTAATTTGTCTCAAAATAGAAAGAAAGACACTCATTTTAAGACGGGACGGAGGGATTATATACTATTTACAACCATTCAACCATTCAAATGCACTCATAGTATGCTGAAGATCAATGTATTGGAAGTACATATCAGCTACACAAAAGAGCCCTTTGAATTGCCATGATCCTTCTCTCCACCTCACCAAAAACATAAACAAGAACAAAATACAAACAATCAAATTCTGAAGTTCAAACTTCATTGTAGCCTCCTTGTAGGTTGGAACATACAGCATACTTGACAGTGGATGTTCATTTATTTCGTGGTTGAAACTCTAGCTTTCTTGCTTCGGATCATTACCTGGGCGGCATCCGATGAACCGACAGCCTTCTTTCCTCTGCGGGGTTGCCTATTTTTGCTCTCTTCTGCAGTTGCTTGCAATCCCTTGTCGGACATTTCAGATGTTGCTTCGGCAACTTCAACACTCACTTTCTTTTGTTGGCGAGTCTTCTTAGGTTTAGTTTCATTCTTTGGATTCAAAGTTGTGGCCTTTCCATTCTCTATATCTTTATCTTCGTTACAAACTTCTACGAGTTCAGATGTATCAGCCTTCTCCTGTGTGCCATCATTTTCTTCATCGCACTCGTCGTTTTCCTCCATATCATCAGTTTTGCTTTGCAGCGATTCTATCACACCCATCAATTCTCTATTAACCTGCACAGAAACTCAAATGTTAGCAAAGAACAGCTTGCAAGTCCTTAGAATTTTGATTGGCATCACAACTGTAAAAGAGAAACATGTTGCCTGCTGTAAGTTTGAAAAATATTCCTCGATATGGATCACGATCAACCATCACTTGAAAATCTTCTTAGCTAACTAATGAAGATAAGTAGTAAACTGAAGACTTATTCAATACTACTCAACTAAACTCTCCGGAACCAAAATCATGTGCAACTTGTAATACACGAGGAGTGTGACATATCTGCCTGTATACCTGTGGATTTTGAAGAAAATCAGAAATGTCATTTGGACAAGATGGGCATTTCATAACATTCTTCTGTACTCGTAATGTGCGTCTGCCTTCACAAGTCCTCTGTCTCGTAAAATTTTGACCAGCAAAAGCACCCTCTAAGCAAGCTTTGCAGAAATTATGAGCACATGGGGTAGTGAGAGGGAGAGTCATCACCTCCCGACATATGCAGCAACTAAATTCTGCATAGTGAATCATCCACAATCAGAACTTTCCCACAAAAAGAGACGGCACAGAAAGAGGATACTTTAGTAATTGCACATTAGGAGCACAATGAGTTCACATTGTATATAAGGAGCTGATACCAGAGGGCCAAAATCATACCTTTAAGAAGCCTTTCTCTAATGGACATGTTTTTACTTTGCCGTTTCCTCTTTCTCTTTCCCTTTTCTGGAACTTCACCATCTATTTCTTTTCTACTCTCTGGTGGAGGTTTCTTCCACATCCAGCAGCCTTTTTCTTCCTGAAAAACAAATCATAAAATTGGACATCTTAAGATTGCTAAGAGTGAATTGGTCTAGAATCTTAGTTGTTGACATCCAGCCTATTTGGATACAAATCTATGGGGAACACAACTACACAAGTGCCCACAAGGCATGATCTATCAAATGCAAAGAGTAAAAACTAATTCTTCAGAGAGAGAGAGAACCATCTTCGTATCAAGTAGAACATCATATTTAGCTTTAGCTTACATCGTAGTCCCAGGCTGGAGACACTTTTCTTTCAGTGATGTCAATTGCATTCTTTAATTCCTCAATGACTGGCAGAGGTCTTACTCTATCCCCGCGAACATCACTGCAGATTGGTTAGTAACAATTAGGACCATCCAGAGAGAGAGAGAGAGAGAGAGAGAGAGAGAGAGAGAGCAGACCTTGTCCAAGGGGCAGGATCATTGTCGCATCGCACAAAAAGATATCTGCATACCTTATAACCCTATTAAAATAAAACATAAGAGAATGTACATTCAAGATCAAAACCTTCCTTAGTTGCTGGTACCTTAACATATTCAATTATAATAAATACAATCATACTTGTATGCCCACTTTGCGCCAGCATTTCTCAATTCTGTAAACCCCATCATAGCGAACCCCTGCTTCTGGAGCATAAGAAGAGCGCTTCTCCTTGTGGGACCTGCTCACCAAACATAGACAGATCATTCAATCAGAGAACTATCCAAATTGCCAGATTAATTAGTCAGCAAGTGAAAACATTTATAGTGCACAATACACATGATTCAGCTGCACAACTTACCTCACCACTCGAACAGGATAACCTTTTCGACAACTCACTCGTAATGCCTCGTTAGATTTTTCAAACTTCTGATCAAAAGATTGGGCCTTGCTAGTACGTTTATTGCCACTAAGGTCCCTTCCACCACTGTTCACCAAATTAAGAGATAAAATTGAATTATAAAAGACTAGTTGAAAACATGTAAGGCGTGAACAGCATACATGGAAGCAAACAGATTCTAGAGTGACAAATTTAAACTTCTAAATTTGCATGATAGGAATCACATATTTGGCAGCTTAGCTTCTACAGCAAGTTTTATTGCAAACACTTAAATTTATACAGGAAACTAGATCTAGTACTTTATTTCTAATGGTTAGATACTCAATAAGTTTGTGTCACCAATATGTTACTTGTTAGCAAACAATGCAGTGATGCACTTCACCTTAAAATACATCCTAGTTAGAAGCAAACTAGTCATGCAGTAAAACAACAATATAAGTCATGTAGCAATATCAAAAGCAGGCAATAATATACCTCCCTGTGTAAAGGAACCACTCCCCATGGTCCTCATCATCTTGATAGCCTCCAGATAGGGCCACTGACTGAGCACCATGTTTAGACTGCCCACCAATCCCGGCAACATGAGGGAAGTGGGCACCCCACTGTCTGCATTCCATCCTATCCTCCCAAGACTCTCCCACCAATACACCCTGCTTCCTATCAGGATCATTCTCTGCAAGAATGGGTCCAAAATGATCAGGAGGGATTGTGACAAAGATTTTTCCACTGCAAGCATTAGCCTTTCCAGCTTTCTTTGCCCTCTCAGTTGTGTATGCTTTATCAGGTCGGTTTTGATTCTGAACAGAGTGATAAACTCTTGACGGCCCCCCTGCAGCTACAGATTTAGGCATCTTCGCCATTCGGATAGCAACTACAAGTGCAGAGTTTATTCGAGGTTGACTGGCCATCTTGGCAGGGATACCATGACGACAGTTAGCACATGTGCGCTTTCCCTGCCCAACCCACTTCTGGAAGCACTTGAGGCAGAAATTGTGCCCACAAGGAGTCTGTGGTAACATAGCATATGAGAAACAATAAACCAAGAACATGATCCAGAGACAATTTACAATCATATACACAACAAGGACCATTTGTATTCAGTCATACAATTTGTTAACTGTTCTTGAGATATATTATGATGTGCCACAAAATATGAAATACTCCTTTCATCTCAAAATGAATATCCACTCTCATATTTGTAAAAACAAAGAATAAGTTAGTTAGAGTTGGGTTTTCCACATATACTCCCAATGTACTCTTGTTGTAACAAGCTCAATGGGGTTCTAAGTTCTAACTAGCTTATCTTAGGATAATGTTGGTAATCTATGCTTAACTAACCAACCAAAAAGAAGAGTAGACACTCCTTTTGGACAATTTTTTTTACAGAGAAAGTTGTATGCTCATTTTGAGAGGGTATAATTTTGATTCAGTACCACAAGGATAAATGCAATGAATAATAACTAGATTAAACCAACAGTTAAACTAAAACATATCTAGGAAACATACATCCCAAAAAATAACCACTGGTGTAAACCAAAATGAGGCAATTCATGCGATGAAAAACTAACAAAGATAGACTGCTAGGGAGATTATTTCAAAATAAAGTATTCATTTTGATGACTGCAACAAAATTTTAGCAAACCATCACTTCGTTGTTCACGAGCTAGCACAGTGGGTTATGACAGTGGACACCATCAATTTGCCTGTTTGGTGTTTTTTCATAAATCCCACAAAAACTATCAAACTTAAATGGTCAGATTTATTACGAAATCCATTAAAATCCAAGTTCTAATATAGATTTTCGAATCCAATGCCAGTGTCGGGCTGAAGAGAATGGAAAATGTAGTGGAATTAGAATTCACATAGCAAATGCAAAATTAAACGTTAAGATCTCTGTTCAAAACAACAACCAATCTATGAGAGTAACCAGAACTATCTAGAAACAAGCAGGTAGGAAATATAGATACACCTACCGTGACTGGTCTGTCGAGCAGCTGCATGCAAACAGAACAATTCAAATTTCCGTCGAGAAGGTTCAGAACATTGTCACAGCCGTCAATCTTCTCCTTATCCAGATCCCCGCCACCACCACCGGCCGATCGCGCACCTCCGCTCAACAACTCCTGCCGTCTCTTCGCCTTCTCCCTCTCAGTCAGCGACACATCCGACTCAATCGCTCTAATCGCCGCGACGAGGCCGCCGGAGGCGGCTGCTAACCCATGTTCCGGCGGCGGGTTGGAGCCGTCAGTGGCCACGGGGAAGCAGTCCGGACACTGCCAGGCCATGGACCCCAGTAGGGGTTCTGGGCGGCGAGAGGGGAGGCAGTTCAGATGCCAGGGGGTGGCGCAGAGGCTGCAAACCAGAGTCTCTTCGTCGGAGGGCTTGAGCTTACAGATCATGCAGACGCCGTCTCCGTCGCAGGGGAGCTGACTAACGTGCGCCATGTGAGTGTACGATAAGCAGAAAATCGGGGAAGACGGATCTGCAGATAAGGATTCGAGGGATTAGGCGGGATTTTGAAGGAAAATTTATGATTTTTCGGTTGCAGGATTTGAATTTTCCCTCTTGTTGGTGCAGGCTATGGATGGAAAATTATCATTTTGGTAGTGGAGATTGGATTGTCGTTGAAAATTTTACCAGAAGTGTCCAAACACTCCCCACCTGTAGCTGATATTAATAGCCTTAAATAACTTTTTCTAATCAGGGTCAATTGCTAATGATATTATTATGATGATTGAGAGAAGTGTCTACATCAATTCAATTGGTTGATTTAGTCGAGGGTTTGTTTCAAGCCTTCTCCGGCGGCTCCGCTGGACTTTAGTGCCGCCGCCTCCCTTCCTCTGTGTACTAGGGTTTTAGCCGCTATTGGCGGCTCTGCCGCTTAAGTTTTGCCTTCGGTATTGCAAAGAGATGTTGTACTCCAAGCAAAGCGCCGTCTTCAGTTCAACTTTGGGTCGTACCAGTGGGATATTAGTTTTTTAGTTTGTTTTGTTTAGTGGTTTGTCTTCCTTTATTAGAAGTTTGTTTTTCTTTGGTAGTTTAGGTATGGGTTCTTGGTTCTATATCAACAACCTCAAGTCTCCTGTTAGGGCGTGAGTGTATGTTTGGTATAGGGTTACTATAGTTGTTTCGTTTCTACATGGGTATTTGAGATCAGTGGTATAGGAGGCCGACCTTGTCGAGTTTCTATTTCCTTTCCTGGTCTTCGGAGTTATAGTTGTATTTGCGTCTGTAACTTTGTTATGATTTCTTGGCAATAATATCGGTTATTTCCTCTAAAAAAAAAATTCAATTGGTTGATTTATTTGTTTCACAAATTAAAAATTGTAGTGATTTTTTTTTCTTCTCATAACCAGGATGTATTATTCAATCGTGGATCGGCATGGATTCGAATGGATGAATAATAATTCGATTTTGATAAAAAAATAGTTTTTATTGTATTTTTTCCGGATTTGATCATAGAAGAAAATTTTGATTTGATTCGCACTGATATAAAATTGATCGGAAAAGATCGGTTTTGAAATTTTGACTGAGTTTTAGATGTTCATGAGCTTATATTTGAAGTGTTACCTTTAGCATGAAACCATCACTTTTAAGTCATATGACCCTATTGCTAAACCTCATTCGAGTTAGGAATGATCACAAGAACAAGGTTTCTCCATCATATGTGTACGCACAAATGTACTTTTTTGAGTCTCCAAACTTTATTCTCATGGAGTACAGTCACGTTAAAACTTGGTACAAATATAGGATATCGTATATTAAATTTTTGATGAATTTTATAATTAATAATTAAATTTATGTGGGACACATTTTCATGTAATATGTATATATATATTGAAAATATGTAATATCTAATATTAATTCAAAATGACTAAAAATACAAGACCCGTGATTGGAATTGAGAAAAACGATCCTACCCTACCACACATTTCATCAAACAAAACAGATAATATAGCCAAACTATAAGCAACAAGATACGCTAGCCTCCTAATGAAATGAAATCTAAACTAAATAAGTAAGACAAAATGTCAGTGTAAACAGACCTAAGGCACTAGAAAACTCCTCTCATCCAGTCTTCAACGCACGAACCAAATTATGAGCAACATGATTCGCTCCACACCTCCCCAAACGAAAATCCATACTATAAAAACTAGATAAACAAGACAAAATGTCTGATATAACCATATTCAAGACACTGGAAAACCCGTCCATTCTAGTCTTTAATGCACAAACCACATTTTCAACAATCACTTTATCTCAATCGTTTCGAGCAGTCCAAGATAAGGTTTCGCGGATTGTTAAGACTTTCGTCATCTCCGGTTCCAAGGCACCCACCCACCTTGCCCGGCCACCACCACAGACCGCACCCGACCAGTCTCGACTTTCATATAATAAATTTTGGTTCTCTTTATACTCAATTTAACAATGGATAATGTTTCAAAGATAAATAAAATCCTTTCAAAAAAAAAAAAAAGATTAGTACAAATAATTTAAGATTTCCGTAATAACTTGTTTTGGATAATTTTTATTGCTAATACATGATAAGATGCATTGGACTCATTATCCTTAAATACCACATACATGTTAAATTTTATAACGGGATAAATACAATGGCTTGGGCACTCGGATATACCACATAGGGAGGCCACTTAAATCTGGCTTGGGCACTCGGATATACCACATAGGGAGGCCACTTAAATCAGTTCTAGTACCATTCTAGTACTATGTTAAATTTCATAACAGGATAAATACAACGGTTTGAGCATCCTATACTAAAAAGTCAATTTTGTTAATAAGATTTGACTTTCACCATTTTATTTAGCTCATTATGTTTATATTTTTTCAATATGTGACATTTACCCATTTCAATAATACAAACCATCTTGCATCATATGTATTTATTTACCAGCTAATTCATGTCCGGTTGCTAGGACATAATTATTGAAATGACAAAAATTGATTATGCATTTAATTGTGGTAACAACTACAGTATATATTAAGTTGCGTTTCAATTAATGATTGGGGTAATTACAAATATATACCCTATGTTATGCCTCTTTTTTGCTTTACTATCCCATATTTTATTTCATTACACTTAGCTACCGTATGTTATAACTCTTTTACATTTTACTACCCCATGTTACACTTCAAAACACTTAACCACCCTATTTTATAACTCTTTTACATTTTACTACCACATGTTTCAATTTACAACACCTAACTACCTTATGTAATAGCAAATTTACACTTTACTATCCTACGATTTACTTCATAACAATTAATTTTTTTATAAGTAAGCGGTACTTTTATTAATTAACCCCAAAAAAGGCGAATAAAAGTACAAAAAATATAGCCACACTAGGCTAAAACCGAACAAGAGACAGAACATAAAAACAAAGAGGGAAAAGCATGAAAGAGACCTCATTTTCACTTCAAAATTTTAAATGCGTTTCATTAATTAATAAAAAAAAATTCAAACTTTGTGTTTTGACCTCCTATTTAGATGATTTTTAATTTATTTCATACAAATTTTAATAAGAATAACATTAATGACATGCATTTGTAAGTGAAAATAAGGTAAAACGATTATTTTGTATGCATACATGACAATTTTAGTCAAACTTTGTTAATTTGAACATATTACAACATTAATAATAGCATATGGTAGATAAATGCCGTGAAGTAAAACACGGGGAAGTAAAGTGTAAATGAGTTATAACATAGAGTAGTTAAGTGTTGTAAATTGAAACATAGGGTAATAAAATGTAAAAGAGTTATAAAATAGGGTGGTTAAGTGTTGTGAAGTGAAATATGGGATAGTAAAATGTAAAAGAGTTATAACATAGGATAGTTAAGTGTAGAGAAATAAAACATGGATAGTAAAGTAAAAAAGAGGCATAACATAGGGTATATATTTTGTAATTATCCCTTGTTTTAATTTTTATTATTTACTAGTTTATACACTCGAGCGACATAACCATTTGTATTACAATCTTTAAATTTTTTATTGATGACAATTTACTTGCCTTAATCATTATACTTTATAGGCATGTGTAGACATGAATCATTTTCTATACAAAAAAGATTGAATTAAAACGAGGTATTTTGGAATAAGAAATAAGTGTATACCCAATCTATCGTAATTCAAGGGGACTCTTGGATTATTTTATCCATAAAATAGTGTTATAAACCAAATAATAATTTTTGAATTTCAATTCATTGTTCTCGAATAAAAAATTATAATCCCTTTCGAAATCCATTCAACCCTTATTTTCATGTGATCAAACACAACTCAAGTGTATAGTAGATGTATTTGCGAATTCATACTTGAATTTTGAACTTTATAATTTACATGAGAACATTAAAAATATTAGACTATTGGACAACTCAAACATACCATAGTACAAATTAACACAAACTTATTAAAAGAGTATACTATGAAATCAAATATGGAAGGAGACAAATATCACCCACAATCCCCTCCACAAACAATGAAATTATGTTTTTAGTTATTGGTGATACAATCAGTTACAGAACTCACACGACAAAATTTGCATTTCTTTTTTCAGAACAAAACACAAAACTAGATGCAGAACCACCCACTAAATCTCATATTTTGTCATCCAAACCAATTAACAAAAGAGTATTGTAGTCATCTCCAAAGAATAATATGATAGCTAAAATGTTTAATTAAGATTTCATTTTCTCACAAAACAACATAACTATACACATATCATATGCTTCACTTATTCCGGTGAAATATTTTCTTCTAGATTGGAAAAATCTATACACATACCCCACAACACACACTATGAATCTATGATCATGTCAATACAATAACAGTAACTCAAGCTCAGCTCAGCTCAGTTCAGCTAGCTGAGGCCTTGTTGTGATTTTCCTTGTAATATTGTAACCCAATGGCTTGATCAGTAATTCCACAAACAATCCAGGTCAACTGGTCCAGCTGTAGTAGCTGATGCCATTTCAAGATTGGACACATCTTTTGTTTCCTGAGGTTTCATGATGTTGGATTGATCCAGGACTGGGAAGGATTGTTGAGCACAAGAGTAACTGAACAGAGGATTAATGGTGGTGGTGTTGTTGAAGCTGTGAACAACACCATCTGTGGAACTGGAGAAGCAGGGCACGTAAGCCGAATCCGCATAAGGTAGCTTGGACTTACTGGAAGCCATTAATGGAGGTGGAGGTGGAGGTGGAGGTAGACCCAGATCATTCCCAGAAGAGCTCAATCTCATCAGCCCTGTGATGTGAAACTTCTTCCCACCACAGCTCTTTTGGAATATCCTGCTAATCACCCATTCATTCTGCAGCAAACATACACATGATCCATTAAACACAACACACTCAAAATGAAATGATGAACCCAATTGGGTTGTGGCTCAGGTGACAGCGCAGGCTGAAATTGTGGGAAGAGCTCTGATCCCCGAACGGGATAAAACCCAAATAAAGAGAGAGAAATGGGATGACAAACCAATAGGTTGTATCCCCGAACGGGATAAAACCCGAATAGAGAGAGAAATGGGATGATAAACCAATGGGAGGTGGTTTTCGGGTTAGATCCCCACTGGCCTACTTAACTGTGACTAAACCCTGAACATGATAAAAAAGATCACAAATGGGATGATAAAAAGTTGGTACCTTTGCAGTCTTGGGGAGGTTGTGGAGGGAATATTTGCCCTCCAACCTGTACTCATGCATCACCCAATTGGTCTTCTCACCTTTAGGAGCCCTACCCTTGTAGAAAACAAGGGTTTTCTTCATCCCAACCAGAGATTTTCTTCTGTAAATCTCCTTATCTTTCCCTGTGGCCTTCCAGTAACCAGCATCAGTGGCTCTATTGGTCCTCAGACCAGTTGGGTATTTCCTGTCCCTCGCACAGAAAAAGTACCACTCCTTTTCACCCATTTTGGCCTTCCCTGAAACCCACCAAAACAAACTCAGTCAAATCATTCCAATCACCAATCTGAACACACAAACACACAGATTGAATCACAAAATTGAACTTACAAGGTAAATCCCATGGCTCAGACTTGTTCAAATCCACATCCCCAATAGCTGTACAACAGAAACTTGGGTCAATCACTTTGTTGTAAAGGTAGTGACTGATGAGTTCTTCGTCTGTAGGATGGAACCGAAACCCAGGAGGCAAGTTCAGCTTCTCCACATCATCCTTAACCATACCCATGTTTTGCATTTCCTCACCCACCAAAACCATACCCAGAAACTAGCTCCAAAAAGCTCTGATTTTTATTCTGATTCTGAGTCTGAGACTGTGCAGTAACTGCAGATGGGTGATAAATAAAAAGAAAGCTGTGAAATTCGAGGAGAAGATTGAGAAAAAGGTGTGGAAAAAGTGGGGATCAGGAAAAGAGGAGATGGAGAGAAAAGGAAGCCATGGAAATGAAGAAGAAGAAGAAAAAATAAGGACAAAAGGGATTTTATGAAGGGAAAAAAAATAAATAAATAAAAGCCTACAAATAATGGTGTTTTGAAAGCGGAAGAAACGTTGTGCACAAGGCAACTCGGTAGCTTCTTTTACGTCATCCCTCCCTCGGTATTTTAAGTAGGGGCGTTAACTCGTGTTCGTGTATTTGTACTCATAAAAGTATCGAGTATTCCATTAAATAGGTTAATCGGAACACTACAAAACCATTAAAGAAAGTTGGGTTATACCAAACGAATACGGCATTGATAGGGTTTAACACGCTTAACATGTTTGAATAGTCTGATTTTCTTGTAACTGCATCAGATGCCTGTATACATTTTAATAAATGGTTTTTGTTTTGACACAATACTTCTCAACAAAGATGATTCCCTTAAATATTTATTACGGGTAATTATTTATGTGATTTAATCGTAGTTAGTTATGGGTAAAATTTTCAATTTACTCCATGAAATTCCGCACATGGATACAATTTGGCTCATAATTTTTTTTAAAAAAATCTTAATTAGTTTTTGAACTTTCAAATATGGACTCAAAATGGTCTTTTTCGTAATTAATTATTTAATATATTTTAAATTTCACGTCAAATCATTTAATGGAGAAACTGACGAAAACTTATAACAACAATGATGATTTTATGTTCATATTTAGAAGTTTATGGTTCAAATTAGAGTTTTTACTGTAAACATGTTTAATAAATTGTGTCAAACAACTTAAACAACGGTGACATGTACACAATATGATCAACTAAACAACGTGGAGTATTTGTACCCATAAAAATATCGGTCATTTCATTGAATAGGTTAATCAAAACACTACATTATCATTAAAATAAGTTGACTTATATCAAGAAAGTACGACATAAAAATCGAGTATTTTATTAAATATGTTAATCGAAACACTACAATATCATTAAAGAAGTCGAGATATACCAAACGAATACGGCATTGACATTGTTTGACAAGCTGAACATGTTATAATAGTCTGATTCTCATGTAATTATATCAGATACCCCTATACATTTTAATAAATGATTTTGTTATTGACGCAATAAATCCCAGCAAAGATGAACCCCTTAAATATTTATTATCAATAAATACTACATGATCTAATTTAATCGTCATTAGTTACATGTAAAATTATCAATTTAGTCCATGAAATTTTGCACATGGATACAATTTGGTTCATGGATCTTTTTAAACCCCAAATTTGGTTTTAAAATTTCAAATATGGATTCATAATAGTCTTTTCTATTAGTTTTAGTCAACTTTTGATCTGGCAGTTGCAATTTAAAATATATTAAATATTTTTTATTTAATTATTTTTTTGACTTGACGGGTCATGTATTAGCACATGAGACATTTAATACAGGTGGATCACCATGTAAGTTAAAAAATTGAATAAATATATATTTTAAATTACACGTCAGATCACTTAGTCGAGAAACTGACGGAAACTCTTAAAGACAATGATAATTTTATGTTCATATTATAAAAATTCAAGGATCAAATTAAACTTTTTACCTTAATTATGTTACAAAACATGTTTAATATATCGTGTCAAACAACTTCGACATGTACATCATTCGATTAACTAAATCGCGTGGAGTATATGTACGCATAAAAATATAGGGCATTTCATTAAATAGGTTCATCGAAAAAATACAATATTATTAAAGAAGTTGAATCATATTAGGCAAGTACGACATAAAAATTGAGTATTTCATTAAATAGGTTGATGCAATAAGTCCCACAAAAATCCTAATTTTTGTAATGATCAAACAACTTAACAAAAACTATAATGATCGTTTTGAGCTTATATTTAAAATTTTGTGGACAAAATTAAAAGATTTACCTTAATTATATTACACAATATGTTCAATAAATTGTGTCAAACAACTTAAGCAACCACAACACGCATGTACACTATACATTTAACAAAACGAATTGGTGTAGTCAAGATATAAACACAACACAAACACGATCATGATCGGGGAATGATATTTTCTAATTCCCAAATTTTTATTTTATGAAAAAAATTAGGTCCCGTTAAATTGGATGGAAAATTTAATTCATAATTTTGTTGGATTTGGATTAAAATTAAATATTGGATTTGGGTTGGTGATAATCAAAATTAAAAGAAATGAAAAAACTCTTTTGACGCAGGAATCACCAAACTATAAAAAGAAAATGATGTTTAGTTTTGCGTATAAGAAAAAGCATTGCCAAAATTATCAAAATCCCACATACATCAAACTCTCTCCAACTGCAAATGAAGACTTTTGGGATTGTGTATTGCTTTTCTTTTAAATCTCTCTTCAAATTAATATTCACCTTATAAAATATTTTTATGTATATTTTATATTTGAGATAATTACATATGTACACTTACAATTATGCACAGTAATTTTTCACATAATTACCATTTAATTTGTTTTCGTACCACTGCCAACCAACAATTTCAGGTGCCCACGGGTTTGGGTGATCAATGGTACACGAACATTAGTTCAATACTCAATTATATACGATTTTTATAAATAAAAAAAACAATTTAATTGTTACGTAAACTTTCAACTACAATTCAAGTTAATACAAACAATTTAGTTAACTTTTCCGTTAAGTAAGAGTTAAACAATTATAAAAGTGGCACATAAACATTGTCTAAAAAACCACAGGACACAATTGTAAATTCGCGTATTATTTTCTCCAATCA
>JAYMTA010001560.1:0-19493 GCA_036897625.1 Pelargonium cotyledonis
CAACAACAGAAGATTGCAACACCAATTATTTAGACAAAATATGGAAGCAAAACAAGTAATATTTGCACTGATTTCAGTAACTACCCAGAATCATAAGCACAAATAAACCCCTAAACTGATTTATCAAAAGCAAGCAACAACAAAATCAGAAACCAAACAAGATTTCAACAACGCCTCATCCAAAAAATTAATCGAAGCACCTGAAATAAAAAAATAGCTCGAACCTGAAGTGATTCACAGCAACGAATTGACGACAAATGAATCGTTCTCGAAGGACGTAGAGGGCTCAGCAAGGGATTCGTAGCTAGGGCATAAAAATTCATCGAAATCAATTTCGAATCGGACAAATAACTAAACCTAGCCCTAACAAACAAAACCTACAAAAGCAAGAACAAAGAACTTACCGAAATTCGGCTGGGACGGCGGAGGGCGACAGCTGCGAGAGAAAACTTGAAATGCTCTCAGATCTGGTATGAGGAAGACGAAGCTCGTTGTTCTATTATGTTCGAAAATCAGCGACGGACACAGCGACAGAATCGTCTGTCGCTGATCGCTATGCCTCCAGAACGACGTTGTTTTTGGTTAAATGAAACCAAATGAAGAAAAACGACGTCATTTACTTTTCCATCGTCAACCAGCGACATAAATAGCGACGGACTTTTCCGTCGCTGATCTCAGACGACAATGAAACGCCGTCGTTTCGAGTTTGTTATGCACTACATCAAACGGCGTCGTTTTGGTTCTCCAACTAGCGACGGAATCAGCGGCGTGCCAGTCCGTCGCTGATCGAAAAGAATGTTGTACGACGCCGTATTGTTCTACACAAAACGGTGTCGTATTGTGTTCTTATTGTAGTGACTGATTTAGCGACGAAACATTTTGTGGCTAAACGCCAACTGAAGTTGGAAATAACGTCGTTTCGTTTTTGCCCCAAAATTTTTTTTGGCGGGTCTATTCCCGCGCTTTTAGCGACGGACTGTCCTTGGCTGATGGGAAACTCTCATCGCTGATTTCGTTGCTGTTAACGTGTTTTCTTGTAGTGTTCTTCGTTGATCTTCGTGCGTTCTTCGAATTTATTTTAATGTTCGTCGAAGATCTTCGAATCTTCAAAAGTTCAATTACAAAATTTGTCTGGAGATCCTGATTCTCACGCCAGAGGCGATCCCCCGGACACACATCTGAGGTTTCCGCTTAACGATGTATTGATCCGTGCAGGTTACAGGTTACAACCCAAGACCCAACGCATCAACCCGAAGACCAAGACCCAACTCCTCACATTGACCACTTTTGACGAGTGGACAAGAAGACTCACTATTTGACAGCGTTTCATCTCTTTAACTTGACCGAGTTAAAATAGCTAAATCACCTAGCACGTGGATAAAGAAAGTCAATATAATATTGTTCGAGTCTTGATTTCAGACTTAAAAAATATAGTTGAATCACATTTATATTTGTTTTCACACAAAAATATTTAATTATTTATATTCAAAATCTATTAAATGTGGTAGTTGGATTTTTGAGATATCTAAATTTTATGCCTAACTTTTTATTGTCTTGGATAATGGTTCCATAAATTTCTTAATTGTTTGAAAACAAATTCCTTCCCATTTTAGCTGCAGCTAAAAGTGGTTGGTAATTTTATTATTTTTTTTGGTTGAGGGAAAGTGGTTGCTATTGTTTATAAACTTTTGAATTATATATATTTTCTGAAAATAAATGATAAACTTAACATCACTTTGCAATCAATATGACCATATAGTCAATGAAGTGAGCATAATATGAACTCTTTACAAGAAGATTTGTTTTATGATGTTGAAATGATCATTGATATATGTTAATTAATTATAAATATTACCACTAAAATAACTATCCGCGTGCAAAAATCTAATATTAAAAATAAAATAAAAACTAACAGAAAAAACATAAGTCAATATAAGCTCTTTTTCTCTCTTGAGGTCCGTTTTTGATCGTAATTTCGTGGCTATCTCGGGGTTCTGGAACGGTTTTTTTTCCAGTGCTTGCTCTCAAATGTTTAGGCACCTTCAATGGATTCTGCAAAACAAGCTCTTTGGGACCGCCTTAGCTCTGTGTTTGCCGTTTTCTCTCTTCCATATATACTGGCGGGATATTTTAACTCTATTCGGTCCATCTCGGAACGCACCAGTGGTGTCGCCTCGCTTCCATCATTACTGGATTTCATCGATTTTGTGGATCATTGTTGCCTTTTTGACCTCGCCTTGCACAATAGACTTTTCACGTGGTATGGTCCCAATGTTCGCATCATGGTCTCGTTGCTTTGCGTATTCAGAGTCTATCTTTCGCTTTTAGTTTCCTGTATCGGTAGATCGCTTGTTAGGGATTTCGTTTTTTCTTCTTGGGTGGCTAGTCCTATGCTAGTCTTGGCTAGGACTTAGTCGCTTCTTTTTTGTACTTTTATTTTTACCTTTCGGGTTTTATAGTAAAAGTTACTGCTTACTTATAAAAAAAAACATATATATATATATATATATAGTGATGTAGAATCATTGAACCATTTTATAGAAAAAGTTGGATTTTCAAGTATCAATTCTAATTCCACCACGTACACTAGAATTCCCTTTTAAATTGTTTATTTGTTTGTTATTTTCACTTCTAACCCATCCCTATCATTGTTGTGCTTTTGTTGATTTTGTTTCTTAATTAATTCATATGAGTTTAAATTTATATGTGAGCAATTTGATTGTAAACCTATTTTTATTTTGTTTTTATTTTTTTACTTTGGCTCCATTTTACATTATAATTAAATGTGTACATTCTTAAATAATGGTTAATCTTGCCGACTTTGACTATTGCAACTAAAGTATATGAGTTAGTTGAAGTGATAAGTTGAATTTATTATAACCTTTTTTTTAACAAACTATACTCTAATTTTACTATCAATCTTCATTTCAAAATCAATAACTATTGCATAGAATTTTTATTTTGTGAGGGACAAACTACAAAAATATGTTTTTTTTATCAAACTTTTTTATATGAAGGATAGAATTAAAATTTAACTATTCGAATAGAAGGAAAAAAAATCTCAAAGGGCAAATATCTTGAAGTAAAAGGGAGGAGAGAAAATATGAAAATATTTGTGTTGCCTATTGCCTTCCTACAGATGCGATTGGAGAAGAAAGACGTGAAAGAAATCGAACAAATGATGAGACCAAACTTGTGACAATTTTATAATTATTCACTTCTGAAGCATATTTTACAAACAATCTGGAGTCTTAAAATACATTATCAAAACTTTTTTACAATCTAATTGTAACAAACAATAATTAATATCCAAATATCTATTGACTAAAAGTTCTTCATACTCCATTTGCATTCTTTTACTCCATCGATTTTCAGTTTCTTAAGTTCTCAAACAAACACTTAACTCGTGAAGGAGGTTATCCAAGTTTATTTTCATTATTAATATCTTGAATAAAGTCACTCATTGTTGTTATTGGCAAACAAATATCATCAACTATGGATTTGTGGGAGGAAAAGAGTACAGTTGATCGATAATCAAAATCAAGACCATAATCTATTAAAAATGGTGGCTTTTGAAATGGGTTATTAAATATAAAAAGTGGGAATGAATTCTCCAAATAAACCCTAGAGATGAATCATTTCCTTATTGATTTCATGGGACCCATCACTTTTGTTTCCTAAGCAAACCATAATCAGATTCAGAGTTCCCTACAATCAGGCATCTCCTTTTACCTAATCTCATCATCATCCCTTAATCATGCCCATCTTAAACATGTCTATATAATAATAACACAAACAAAAAAAATATTTACTTATTCAATTCAATATTTATCTATGCATGCATTAACATAGACTTTTGAGTTAAGAATTCATGAACATATACTATATTCATGAACTTATTAAATTTAAGATTTACATGCTGATCACTAGCTTCCTCTTTTGATCAAACCCTTGTTTTGGACCTAAATCTAAGTGTGGATGGTTTTGGATTATGGAAAAAGAATATGAGTATTATATATGAACATGTTTAGTTTCCGAAAATGAAAATAAATGAAGAAGAACAGCACGTCTTTGCCTCCAAAAAGTATAGAAGATTAGGTTCAACACTTGTCAGATGTTGATCCATTTACTTCGTAAAACCTTTTCTTTATTTGAATTTTGTAATTGTAACAAAAGAAACAAAACAAAAAAAAAAAAGGAATTAAAGTACCATAACAACTCCAAAATTTTTGAAATTGAATTTCCACACCTAGCTTGACATGGACCTCAACCTCATCTAAACTGACCTACTACTACCACATGGTGAAGCAATGCACAAACATTTTCAACTTTTAAGGAGTGCAATGGGATTATCACAAGCAGCTGAGGTTACATGTAATTAAATTGATCATTAGTGGAGTTAAAAATTGTACATATAGATTAAAATTAACAAATTCATTACCAAATTATGCATAGAAAATAGGGTAAATTGCATAACTACCATAAAAATTGACATTTTAAAAAACTTCCGTCATAGTTAACTAACGGAACAAGTAGAAAATAGTTCAGAGTAGACTAAATTTACAAAAAGAAAAAAAATAGTTAAATAATTTTGTCTCCCATTAACTGTTTTTTTTTTTTTTGGTTTTATCCCTAATTAGGGTTTAGCTTGATTTGAGCCATTGGAAACCATATTTTTTTAAATTATAATCACATTACCGATTATAGCCGGTTTTGATGGTCACGTCATCATACCACCTATAATTTTAGACCACAAGAACAGTGATGGAACAACAACGTTTCTTTTTCTTGGTAACACCAAAACGACTTCAGTTCAGGTGTGGTTACCTCAAAAAAAGAAACGACGTCGTTTCATCTAATGATTACATGCCACACTAATTTGACGTGATATATCAAACCGGATACAATTAATAACGTGAGTTTAATTTAAAAATAGTAGAATATTACCGCTTGCTCATAAAAAAAAATAGAATATTATGTAACCTAAAAAAAAAAATGGTATTAATTGATTGTAACAAGTGACAATCATCTATAATTATCTCTAAAATATATATATTTATCGGTAGAGACGAGTAGTTGAGTAAATTAATTTGAGTGGAAATGTGGTGTTTTCGTAAAAAGGACATGCAGTGCAGCTCGTGTAAATGGCGTGTTTGAGTTTGAGGAAGTCTGTAACTGTGATCAGAGCAGTGCAGACTCCAGACTTATTTTTGTGGACCCCATCCATTTTCGCACAGTTGGTTCCGACCTCTTCCCTCACGTGATCTCCTAATTTATTAGATTTGTGTTTAATGAAAGATTCATGAGTTTCATCATATATATACAAATTGCACGAGCACGAGCACGAGCACGACCGTGTTTCTTCACTTTTTCTTCAAAAACCCCTTTGCTTTTTCTTTATTTCATGACTTTCTCATGCAATTGCAGACCCTTATTTTGCCCTATTTGCATGGAAGCCCTATATTTCAGTACCTTTGGTTTCTTCTTTTTAAAAGAAACAAAAAAATGTAGCGCGTCTTTTATATTTTGTGGGTGTGTGTGGTTGTGTTTGATTGTTGGGTATGTGTGATGAGGAAATTCACGAGTCCAAAGCAATGTCCCAACCAAATTGGAACAACAAGAGTCTATAAAGCATATGATATGGTTAATAACATTAATAATTACTACCCACATGTTCTTCCTTTTACTTCTCTTTGCTGACCAATTATTCTGTTCATTCCTTTGTGTCTAGGGCATTATGTTGACATATGTTTTCTTAAAATTTAACTGCTTCATGTCAAGCACCCTTCATAACCATACTATGAGACCAAATTGAAGAAAAACCAACAATTGGAGCAAGTTGTGAAGATGATAACAATAGTAAGAGCATAACTAATAATGTCACATGATATGATTGGAGGTTGAGTTTGTCTGAAATTCCAAATGATGTTTGAGTTCCTAATTTGGTGATTGGAGCTAGAGATTTTAACTTGTAATCGGGAGTACCACTTACCCATCTAGTGATTTTGACGAGTGTGGTTTGACTTGCTATGAACGAACGAATCGAAGGCTAAGTGTTCTTTATGATTCCATACAACTCGTTTTCTTTGACGAGTTTGGTGTTTGAGAATGAGATTATGTGAAATCCGGGTTACACGTGTCATGTTGTAATAAGTAGCTGTCTTGATTTATAATTTTTGGGTAACATCATGACAAATATTCTATATGGATCTACCAACAATAGTTTGACATAATGAAATAGAACAATCGGTCTTCTAGGGGATGACATAATGGCCAAGACACACATCTCCGATTCTTGTGGGAGGTCGTGGGTTCAAATTACATTGCGTCAGGTGAGGTGGGGTTTTGGGTTAAAAGGAGAGAGCTACCCCTGTTGTGTAGCTCTATTTAAAATAAAATAAAATAAACTAGAGCAATCGACCTTAGAGAGTAGAAAATCTATATAGAAACTTGAGGTCGATCCATTTGTTTTGTAGTTGGTTGAAATTCATCCTCCATCTTCTTCTTCACAAATCCTTATAACAATTCACTAATTTATATTCATCAATTACGTACATCATGTAGAAGTTGTAGGAGGCTGACAAATCTTGTGAAAATTTCTCTTGCGTGAAAAAAATGTTTGAAAGTTTCCCGACATCATCCAAACACTACCAAATGGTTTTGCATATAAGTGTTCTTACGTGGAAGCGACTACAAGATATGTAAATACATGAGCATACAAGGTTGCAGTCTCCACAACTGTTAAACCAAAAGGAGAGCTCATTGGCCCTCATTCGTAAACGATCACTATTAGGATATCTCTCATGTCCATTAGAGTCGTCTAATGTCCTCGAATCGTCGAGTCACCTCCAAGCCTCCCCATCTTATCAGGTCACCATAAAGGTCTTCACCTCACCCTCCAAGATTCCCCGCCTAAATGTGTCGCTACCAAGGTCCCTACCATTCTGCTTCTAAGGATCACCACCACGTTCCCTGCACCGTTGGATAATTATTCTCTAGGATTTCAACCTCACCAAGACACCACCAAGACATTTTTCTATACTTGAACACTACCTAAGACAATAGAGGCTCTTAATTGAGGGGTTTGATCCTCTCCAAGATGCTTAAACGATAAGTGAGAACTTTTATGTTTACTTGGAGTCTGTAGACAATGTGATGGAAAGCTAGACCTCCAACACTTGAGTGGGTCACGGAGATGAACCCCACATCATTAACAACTAATCATAGGACGAACTTGATTTATAAGTATAAATACTCTCTTTCTTAATAAGATGAAGGATCCAAGATTTATATAGACTTTCTATCTCTAGAATTCTCTATTCCTGCGATGTATAATTCATAGATTCATATTATCACTCTCACGACGGATTTCCAGACACACACTTGAGTGTTATGCTAACATTATGTTATCCTTATGCAAATTTCATGTACGTACCCCATAAATGAGGTTTAAAATAAAAAAATATTTCTAAAACAATCACCCGAACGGGTGGGTTAAACAACAACGAAATTATAATGTGCTCCTTTGACCGAGTCAAAAAAGGCTGAGCAACATTATTTACTGACATAAAGTACCAAATTAACTAAAACTACTTAGTTCAACTATTAGACTTTCCTTTCATTGGGAAATTAGTTTAAACAGTAAAAGAAGGTGACACATAAAGTTGTAACAGCACCCAATTAAAGGCAGCAGGGTTAAGGTGGGAGATTTGATACAATAATTATCAATCCTCTGCTACCAAAACCAAAGTACCCTTCAATGGTACTAATACATACACTAACCCCAATTTATGTTACTTTTGAGTTTGGTCTTTCCATTATTTATGTATTTATTTATTTGTTGTGCACTTGATTTTCAATTATTAAAAAAATAATAAAAAAAAGCCGAAATAAGAGGGCAATGCAATTAAACATCTATAAAAGGGCACCAAATAAGTGCTCAGTCTTCAGTTTCCATTTCCTCTTCTGACTCCGTCTCGCTCCATTTTCCCAGCAATATCTTCTTTTTCTCTCTTCAAAACACTTCACTATCGATCTCACCACTCTCTCTGTACTGTGTATATATACAATCAAACAACAACACCACCAGCAGAAAGAAACTAGTTTCATTCCATGGATTCATCTTTCGCAGTTTTTGACGATGACAGCGTAGTGAAGGCCAAGGCCAGAGCTAAGGCTAAGGCTAAGGCTAAGGCTAAGGCTAAGGACAGCAACTTCAACAACAGCTGGCAGATTCACCGAACCTTAAAGAACTTCATGCTCCTCTTGGAGCTCTGTCTGGGGCTGGTCATGCTATCTTGGCTTCTCTCCTTCGTCTTCATTTGGATCCCTCTCGCCGTCCAGGTCGCCGCCGGCCACCTCTCCACCTCCTTCCGCAGCAACCTCTGCGTCTTCCTCTTCTGCAACGCCATGATCCTCCTCATCGCCTTCCTCTCCACCCTCGACACCTCCAACTCCTCCGCCTCCTGCTCCTCCCCCGATCTCTACGACGAGTTCGTCGCCGCCACCGAGGCTCGCCGGAGAACCTCCTCGGCGCCTCCGGAAGACAAACATATCGTCCACTCCTCCGGCTACGAGAATGCTCCCTTTTCCGCATTGACAGTAGTGGCGGCAGAGAAGACAGAGCATGCTCTGGTTCCCCAACCGGAGCAAGCTGCGGCGGTGACGGCGGTTTCTACGGCGAAGGTTTACCAGAGGACGCAGTCGTGTCGTTTAGGGGCGGAGAGGAAGAGGAGTACGGTGAAGGAGCTGCGGCGGTGGGAGACGGAGAACGGACGGGAAATGGTGAGGTACGGCGGCGGAGGAGAGGTGAGAGCGAGGAAATCGACGTCGGCGACGGTGGAGGATCTGAGCAGCGAAGAGTTCAGGCTCAAAATCGAAGCGTTCATTGCGGCCCAGAAATGCAACCAGATGAAGGAGCATAAGTGTACGGCCATTGCCGTCCGGGACTAATCTTAATTAGTGAACAATTAATAATTTAATCATGATTAGCAGCTCTATTATTAGTGAAGAGTTCAAACAGAAACAAAAAATCCATCTCGTTAATTATCTATTGATGGATGGATTGTTGTACAGTTACATGGATAAAAAGAAGTCTTTTTTTCCGGTTTCTTTGATTACTAGTTAATTAATGATTAAAGAAACTGTGGGATTTTTAGTGGAGTTTTTTTTGGTGTTTTAAATTTCTTATGGAGGAAGGAAGTGGAAGTGGAAGTGGAAGAGACATAATTGGAGAATTGGATTCTATATATATTGTCTTTTGCTCTGCTACTTTGATCACTCTGTTTTTGTGTGAAAGTGATGCCACTTTAGTTTCTCTTTACAATACACACACACACAAGTTTATAGCTATGGAATTCTTAGGTTTCTTTAATTTTTTTATAAGCGAGCGGTATCTTTTATTAAAAAATATTACAAAGGCTAATAATAAAAGTACAACGAAAGTGTACCTAATCCTAGCATAAACAACAATAGGATCGGCCACCCAAAAACGAAAAACAAATGCAACTACATAAGGAGAACTAATATAAGAAAACTGCGGAAAAAGCCAAGCTTTGAATCCAAAAAAATGAGTCATCAGTCGATGGGTAATTTTCGCCGAACACAAGGTCATTCCGTCCTAGCCAGAATGAAACAAATATTGATTGAGCATAGACCATCCCATAATATTTGGGCCAGCTTACTGTGGGCTTTAAAACAAGAATGCCAAAGTATCAAGAGATTGAATCAGGAGCTGGACCACACCCAAACCACCCCCACCATTTCTTTGATTTTTAGCATTGGAATTCGGAAAGGAGATGGTTTTGTTTTTGATCAATTGTTCCCTTTCAGGTGTCCAAACCAAACCTGCATCTTTCTATTGACTCTTACATTCTGTTTTTTACTACCAACTTTGGACCACTACTTTACTACACATATCTCTTCATTTGACGTATTTGGTTGGGTCGAAACGAAGTCGTTTTTCAAAATTATGTCGAATCTTTACATGAGACTTTCTTTAAGATTTGGAGTTTCACCTTCTCCCTCTCTCGGGTTTCTTCCCACAATGCAGAAAGCTCACAATCTTTTGACTCATGTTGCTCGGATGCAAAAGCTTTCATATATCTCGTGTAACAACTTTTTTAGTTTGTAATAGATTTATTTCGCCTGCGGGCTCTTATACTTGTTTTCTTCATTGGACTTGAGTAAATTGTTTGTATCTAAATAAGTGTACCATTTTGAGACATGAGTGATAAAATTGATTTAAAAGATAAATATTATACATAAAGATTTAATTATCTTTTATGAAGGACCAAATCTCTATGAGGTTTCTCTACATCAAAAGTCTCAATGTTTTTTAGACGATCTCAATATATTGAGGTCTTCGATGTAGATGCTATTATGATTTTAGCTTGCCCATCAGGAGTCTTCTCTCTATTCACTTTAGCTAATTAATTACATTACTAAACTTTTAATCTCGCAATCCTTATCTTCCTACCACCTTCCCTTTTCACTTTAAACCTAACTTGTTCAATTTTTAAAATTTGATAGTGTCGGTTTGATTGGTCACCCAATGAGATAGCTCTTCTCTCCTATTATGAATGAAGTTTGACTTGGAAATCTTTAGAATGTTCGATTATAAAATGATGGATGATTTAGTAGCAAATTAAATATGAAATCTAATTAAACATGAAATAGATTTACATTCCAAAGCTTGACAACTTGTTGTGGAAAATAAAGTGACTTTTGCTGGTCAACTTTAGACACAACCACACTAGTTAATTAGGGTGTGCTATGCTATCTATCAAGACTTCATAATTTACGAGTATATACAGTGAGTGCATATAGAAAATTCATTTAGTGGGGACCCCATACATAGCTCATAATTATACAGACACTAATAGAGATTAGTGGGTGCTGTAAGGTACTATTTAGTTGCTTTCTTATTTTGCAGGCAATTGTCAAGCAATTGTACCCATACCACCTTCACTCTTAACATGTCAATTGATATATATATATATAAGTGCAACAAGGGACCCTTGAGACTTGAGAGAGGCATAAAGACAAAGGGTTTTGGTTGATGGTGGGCGTGGGTAAAGAAAAGGACTCTCTAATTTGTTATGAGATTAATAATTACTTTACCTTTTCAATTTAATTAAATGTGGTTTTCTAGTCGAATTTTGTATCAAAAATATTTATTTTTTACTTATAAAAAATTAATTATGCATAAATTATAACATGTTTCTGATATCCATTTCTCTTGTTCTATTTCTCCAACAATTCAAAGTGGCTGTCTCCATAAGAATTATTATCTTTTAATCTGTTCTCTTGTGATCTTGTGTTGTTTGGAAGGCTTGCAGATATTGATATATATAGTTCTACATATATATCTTGTAAGTTGTAAGTTTGCTTGGTCAATGGGCGGCAGATATATTGTTATATTTCATAAAAAGAATTGAGAAATGAATTTAAAAAGATGATTTTATATATAACTGCAAAAAAGTTTGATCTGACAGTGAAGTGTTACCTGTTTGGCCATTTACTACATGTAAGTTGGAGCCGAAATTGAGGAAGACCAGACTAGTAGTACCAAACCCTTTATCAGTGCTGAAAAAGAGGAATACATAAAAGAAATTATGCAATTGCAAATAAGCCCTAACTTGGTTAGGGTTACAGTTTTTATTATTTTTTTTTATAAGCGACGAGACAACAAATCGATAAATGTCCGTTTTTTAAACTCTCCTAGTAGGGAGAGTTACCCTGTCAGTTGTTAGTTCACAATGCATCAACCACTTGACCCAACATACTTTTGTTACAATTTTTATTATTCTTCATATGCTTTTATCATAAAATTAACTTATTTTAAGGATATTATTGGTAAATGACCCCTAATTTTAATTTTTATCAATTGAGCTCCACCGTCAACAAAAAGATTCGAACCCAAAATCTCAAAGAAAATTGAAAACACTTAAATTACTTGTATAGAAAAATAAATTATATTTTAAGAATAAAAGGCTTGTCTCCCATGTGCCATGTGCCATGTGTGTTTATGTATATATGAGAGTACATATTAGTTTTAGGTAAGTACTAGTGATTGACTGATTGAGATTTAATCTAAATACACATACATAAAAATAAATACAAACATATCGTGTCATCAAATTTATTTGATCAAATATGAATTTTAAATTATGAGGTGATATTTATTTATTGGCGTGACTGGTGTTTTTTCTTCGTATTTATATTCCCACAAAGGAAAAGGGGTGACCACACCACCACCATCCATGGCCGATCCTTTAAACTGGTGAGCTACTTTTGCTAAACTGTGGATCGTCTTGTGCTACTCCAACTCCAATACACAGTCACCTTTATTAAATTTCCACAAAACCACTTCGTATAATATATTTACTTCAACTCTAAAACAAGTGAGAACAATTATGCCCAAATATTCATTTTCGGTAAAGGCATAAACAATGCCACTAACTCACAATCAATTAAGAAAAAGAAAAACATATCAAGTTTTTTTTTTTTTTTTTTTTCTCTAGCTTTTTCTCTTACATTAATTAAAATTTTAACATGTACTTATAATTGCTGCCTCTATTGCTAACACATTTTTCATTCAACATAATGCAACATTATTGACTTATTAATGATATGACTATATACACTTTGTTAGTTTTGTATTTTTCAATGATTACAATATGTGTATAGTCCATGATAAATTAAAGAGGCCAAAGTGGATAAGCTTAGCCACACAAGAAGCTTGAGAAAATAAAATATAAAGGAAAGGTTTTGGGAAGAGCAAAAGTGAAATATCAAAGTGCTAAAACAATAATTGGTAAAGGGTATTGTGTGGATAAAATACCAAATTATTTTGATATAATAACAATATATATGTGGGTTTCAGTACAAGTTATGGTGTGGTTGGGAGACAGATATGAACAACAGCCTGTAGTGCTGAAGGATTGGTTGAAATCAAAACACACCAGAACATTGTCTGAAAATTAAGGTTACAAAATTGCAAACAAGACAAGTTGTTGTGTAAAATAATGGCTCATGATTGGCTCTTTCTATATCTGGTCTCTTTTTTCTGGAGACAAGAACAATAGATTGTGGTTGGACTCACAAATTGTGTTTCTTGTCCTAATTTGCACCATCCCATATACACACACAGACTCTCAGAAATTGTGGTGTGGTTGTAGCAACATGTACAGGTTTCAAATTATTGTTTTAAGATCAATCAAATGAGTGTATAATGAAAACCATGCTATGCATTTGCTTGAGTACACATTTGAAAATCAACTATTGTGGGAATTAAAGGACTAGTTTTATCCTTGTACTCTTCAATTTCATAAAGTCATGCACACACACCCCACAAACTGTTTAAGGATTAGGCAAAACCTGCCTAATCTCCTTTTGACTGTTTCAACAACCTTCCTTGATTGCATCAAAATATGGCTTCTCTCTTTACTTATTTTTGATTAATTGGGAGACCAAATAACAGAACATTTTGTTTGTTATGAGAAAAATACGTCTGTAATTTTAGTGTTTGGCTAGAGCTAGTAATTCAGGTGTGAGTCGAGTTGAAAGGCATAATTCGAATCTAACCTAAAAAGAATGTGATTTGTGAATTTTGAGTTATACGTGTAAAATCTTTTTATGAGTTTGAGTTTGTTAGACGTTGGTCTATTTTATGGAACTAGGAATGTAAAAATGAATCGGATTATGGGTGCCCATGGGTTAGGAACACTCTATCCCAATGACGAAATAAAATGTTTACATAACTGATTGGATTCACCTTTAATTAAATATGGAAATCTCAATCACATGATATTTGAATTAAGATCTCCCATGGTCAAGCAAAGCATGATTTTTTTTTTATAAGCAATCGTACCTTTTATTCATATAACCCGTAGGTTAAAATAAAAGTACAAACTAAGTGCACCGGATCCTAACTCGAAAACAAGATAGGAGCGGTTACCCAATAAGTAAAAGAGAAACTATAAGTGCTATCAGTACATGAAACAAGAGGAAGTAAAAATGTCTTCCATGCTCGGAAATTGGTGTTGAAAAATTAGACCATTCCGCCTTAACCAAATGAACCACAAGACGGCCAGACAAGTGACCTCCCAAATTTTCCCGACACAAGCCGGTGCAAGCCAAGACAGAGGACCAAGATGAGAGCAACAAGTAACAAGTTTGAGGGGAGACCATCTGAAACCCCACCAACTATATACCTTGGACCAAATTCTGTAAGACCATGGGCATGAGAGTAGCAAATGGGAACATGATTCACGCTCGGCATCACAAAGACGACATAGGCAATCCACATTTGCGGGAAGCACATGTCGGTAAGCTAGCAATGAATACTTTCAAGAGCAGCCAACCAAGCAAAGCATTGCATTTTTGACGGGAAGTGAAACATGATTTGGTTTGAATTTTAGTCTCAATGGCCTGATGTGGATTATTGTGGAGTCCGCTGTATACAATTAATTTAGTTTGTGAACTGAGCCTAAGTGCATCATGGGCTGATATTGAAAGATCCAAGTTTTGTTGGGCCAGGCCTCAGCTTAGACACAAACAAGAACTTGAGTGGAAAATGATATATAGTCTTTTCGCGGGTTTTGCCGTCGGTACGATAATTCGTGATATGATAACTCAATGGATCGCATGACTTAAGTGCCGTTGGAATAAATCAATACCAACTAGTGGGTTTATATTAACCAAGTACATTTTCTATTTTTCAGAAATTATAAATCAACTTTAGAAACTAAAACGATAGTTTTTTTTTTCTTTTTTTACTATTAATAATACATATATTATTATATCATGCTCAATTCAATGTTACAACCAGAGATCCTATTATAACATCATTAGGCCAGACATAGAAGCGGAAACCTGATAAAACCCACGAGTTATTACATTGCTGAACCCAAACAACCCGAGAAACCAAATTCTCAAAAAAACTACAAGAAACCAATCCTGAAATAGCAACCCAGATCCTAGCATCTCGGATACTAACACGAGACCCGGCATGGCTAATTCAGCAGCAAAACCCAACTCCTTACTCTGAGCGTTGAATCTCCTCACCCTTACGATAAGCCCAACTAGTAAAGCAAAAACTATACCTAACCAAACTAATAAAGCAATAACTAAGCCAAAACGAACAAATAAAACAAAACTGGAACAAATCCAAATTAACGAAACAAAACCTAAACGATGACAACTCCGAATCTCATAAATCATCAATGAATACGCTCATCCAACGCCATAGCCGCACCTCGTCTCACCAAAAGCAAGCTCCAACACCACCGCCCTCTCACCGCCTCATTACCGCTGTTACGCCGTCACGTGTGTGTTGCTCCTCTTCTCACCTTCGTCCATCACCTGCAGTACCACTCCACTACTTGCCTTCGTCCTTCTTCGTCACTGTCGCCATATCTCTAGTCCTCTTGGTTCGACTAGCTGCCTCCGCCTCACCTTTCCGTACTGCATTTGTCGAAGCCCAGCACCCACCGTACTCTCTCGTTGTCTAACACCAAGAGTGTCGCCACCAGTTGCCTTTGATACCTTTTATTCAAACTCTAAACCCAAATGCCACAGACAGCATACAAGCCATCGGCGGAAAAAAAAAAACCACTTTTTCTCCATGGCGGCTAGGGTTTTTCTTGTAAACTCGAGAGTTTTAACTAAAACGATATTTCTTATTTCTAGATAATTATAGAAAAAGAAATGGCACATTAACACAAATTCTTGGAACACAATCGTACCACACTGAAAACAATAATTACTACACTCCAAATTTTGAGAGCATTGACTACTTAATTAGGCTTTCTAGTTACGGAAATGACCAAAATAATAGTCTTGGACAAGTGATCACCTACCAACTCTCCGTACCTTCGGAACAAATCATCCATTACATCTTTTCCTCCGAAGTTATGCGACACCAGCATCGACTCGACTACTGCTCTAATTGTTCGAGCTATGTTCAACCCGCTCAACACGGGATCGAACGTGTCCTAATCCACATTGCTCCCACCATCCCAATCGATTTCCATGGCTTCGAGCTGATCGATCACGAAAGATCCCTCCTTCTCTATCTCCTCCCTTATTTCTTCGGGGCACAGAGCATAGTAAGGCGCGTTGAAACTATCCACCTTTTCCTCTTCAACTAAACCCTGTAATACATTTGATCAACCAATGCATGCAGTATTGTACGTACTAACTACCAATTTAACCTTTTAGTTGAGATGTCTATGTTATGTAGACAGTTAACGATATCTCGATACCTAATATTGTAGATTAAATGAAAAGACGTACTTGGGGAACCATGGACATGAGAGCTTGAGCTAAGAGCTCCCATTGATAACAACTGTCTTGAGTGGTGGGATCAAGATTGCTCCTTCCCATTAGGGTCAAAACCATGCGACCTCCACTCACCATTTCTGTGGCACGACACCTCAGAAATGATGAGAAGTCTTCTTGGAATTGTTGTGAGTACGCATCCAACACTCCTTGTGGACTACTCTTTGAAATATAAATCTTCCCTTTGTTCTCTGCTTTGCCCTCTAGCCCTGGTGGAACCTGCACTACCATACAAGCTAATTTCATGTACTTTTTTTTTTCTTATTACTATAATGGTTTCATTTTCATTCTAATATTCTAAGGAAAGTTGGGTTTGGATTAATATTTTTGATGCCATTTTCATTCTAAGGAAACTTTGTTGCGCATCAAAAGTTTCGTCTACTCTTTATTTGGATGCTTTAAGAGCTTTCTTTGTATTTCTTTTCCGTTTTTACTTTGGATTTCGAATCCGACAGTCAGACAGACTTGACGGTTGTTTTCTTGTACTTTTATTTTAACTTTTGGGTTAGTGAAATAAAAGATATCGCTCGCTTTTTATAAAAATTCTCTTTGTTTTAATTGTCATTTACATTATCATGTAATATTGTTCGGATCAGTTAAAATGTGACTTGTGGGAGTGTAAATGGTTTTCATTCTCTTTTTGTTTTAATAAAATGGTTTAAATTCTAATTGTTATTTTTTAAAATACATTCTAATTGTTATTAGTTGGTAAGAAAAATAAAAATTTTAAGAAAGTTATTTGTCAAATTATTTACACTTTTGACATTATTTAAATAATTATGCAAAAATAAAAGTTATTTGTCATTTAAAAATGGATAAATGTTACAAAAAAAAATTATAATTGAAAAAATCAATATTTGAAATTCAAATAACTTGTATTGTTCATTCCAATGCATTATTTTGTAAAACGGAGTTGGTAATTTTATTCCCCCTTGATAAGTTACAAAAAGAAAAACACTTCAATCAGGCATATTGCAACAAAAAAGTTATGAATTTACCTATTATTCAAGAATTTTTGGATAAAAATATGCTTCATTTGGTAAAATAAAATCATAATATTGTCTCTTAAAAAAATTAATGATAATATTATTCTTCTTGAAAAGTTATATGGGGAAAAATATAAAAAAAGATGAAGTCATAATATAAAAAAAAAATTAAAGAATGTGAGAATGGTGGTAATGAAAATTTCATTTCACTCATTATAAATAAAAATCAAGATAAAAATATGCAGATTCTAATTCAAACACTATAAATAAAAGGTGTAATCACAGATATATACCTTATGTTATACATTTTTTGCACTATACTACCTCATGTTTTATTTCACTACACTTAACTACCTTATGTTTTATTTCAAAAAAAAAAAAAAAACCTACCTTATGTTATAACTCTTTTATATTTGAATACCCCACGTTTCACTTCACAACACTTAATCACCTTATGTTATAACTCTTTGACATCTTATTGTCCAGTGTTTCAATTTATTTACACTTTATTACATTGTTTTTAATTTCACAACAGTTAACTACCATATGTTATCATTAATAATGTAATCCGTAAAATTAATAGAATTTGACTAGCATTGTCAAATATGCCTACAAAATGATCATTTTACCCCCTTTCACTTCAAAATTTTAAATGCATGTCATTAATAAAAGAAAAAAAATTATAACTTTGTGTTTCGACCTCCTATTTAGATGATCTTTTAATTGAACAAGTCATACAAGTTTTGATAAGAATTTGATTTAACCTTTAGATTTTTAACACACATATTTGACAATGTTGGTCAAACTCGTATAATAGTTAAATGTTGTGAAATAAAACACAAGGTAGTAAAGTGTAAATGGATTGAACCAGGAGTAGTAGAATGTAAAAGAGTTATAACAAATGGTGGCCAAATATTGTGAAGTGAAACATATGGTACTGAAACGTAAAAGAGTTATGACATAAGATAGTTAAACATATATAGTAAATTAAAACATGAGATAATAAAGTGAAAATGAAGTATAATATAAGACATATATCTGTAATTACCCCTAAATAAAAATCTCATTTCCACTTGCAGTATTCTTACAATCGTTTTCAAATTGAAATTGGTTTTTAATAAATAATCGGTATTTTTATCAAAGAACCCGTAAGTAAAATAAAAACATAAAAATAATGAAACAAAATTTAACAATCCAGACATGAAGAAGGATCTAGGCAAGAACAAATGGACAAGCTAAGACTCTTGTCGCCTTCCAAACCAAAAGTAATAGAGAAACGCTAAATGTCTCAAATTTTGTACAAAATTTTCTGTACAAAATGACTTGGCAATCTACGTGGCAATTACTTTTTTTTTGTATTTTTGTAGTTGAAAATTAATTTTAACGAATAACAATCCGACGTATATGATACCATGTTCCTCCCATGAATTTTTGGCACTAAGCGCTCGGTTTATTAGACACACTGCATATGTGGCGCGTTGTAATTCGACTAAGTCATCACTGCAATATTTGATGTGTCATACTTCATTTATTGACACATCATTTTGTACAACTACTTTTGTACGAAGTTTTGTGCACGTAGTATTGCTCAAATTGATAATTCAAATACTTTATATGTTTCCTTCATCTTTATTACAGTAGGTACCATATTCACAATTTAAATAATTTATAGTGTTTTGAGAGGCTGCAATGTCTCTGTCTACTGTACCACGTATGACTAATTTGTCCAATAAAACCAAACATTGTACCATCACTCACTGTAACCACACAAATTTTGGACATACCTATCTATATTCAATTATTTTTCTAAATTATTGTAAAACGTTCACCATTAATAGTTCATCTTTATTTTTATTTTATTTTTATGCAATAGGTCATCTTTATTTTAACACGGCCTACATGTCTAACCACAGATGGACCCAAATTCCACTCGTTCTTTTTTATGTTTACAGAAAATATTTGAAGTTCAGGGACCTCAATATTTGAAAAATGTTTTAGATATATTTTGAACGTACGGGAAAAAAGTTACAAAAACAGTTCATGTTAAAAGTAAAATAAACTCAATTTAGTTTTATTAATGAATTGTTGTTCAGTTAGCAATGTGAACTGACATTGTGAGAAATACTCTCAGTTTAATTCTCAATAAACACATTAATTTAAACG
>JAYMTA010001561.1:0-19492 GCA_036897625.1 Pelargonium cotyledonis
AAGCTCCATTTTATAGCCAAAAATTGGCTACTGTACCAATGGGGGAAACCACCATTGTTGAAGTGAATTTGCTGTGTTTTGTCAATAAAACACAGCCACCATTTCACATCACAATCACCAGCCACCAACCACCATTTCACAGCCATTATTTCAATGGTCATCACAGCCACCATTTCAACAAATGTCAAGGTAAATGAGCAAGCATGAGGCATGCGTTAGAAGTTGTCACCTCATCAAGTTTTACATTTTCCTTGGTGAGGTAGCATTAGGAGTTGCCACCTCATCAAGCTTAACATTTTCCTTTTCATTTTTCGACGGTTACATAAAAATCATCTATTAGCTAATAATAATAATAATTAGCATTCACAATTATAATCACTATTACCTTTAGAAGTGTATTAGCCAATGTCAAACTATTCTTTATATAGGAGTTATACTCTTGATGATTTTTCTATTCATTCGATGTGGGATTTTACACAATACATCTAAACTTTATATATTATGCATTCTCTTCATGTTTTGTATGTCTTTCGGTGAGACTTGGTTTTTGGTTTTAGATAGAACAACACATAATACACCATATATGTGATATAATAAGATTCAATAAGGTTAATTGTTTTCATCATGGACAATTATTTCATGAGTATATATATATATATATATAGACACACACACACACACACACACGTAAGCATACATTGGCATAAAAATGAGAATTTGTTTTTTTGCGTGAAACTTTATACTACATATATGTAAAGATTGGTAGCATGTATTGTTGAATAAGATTTCAAATCAACAAGCTAAAACTTACAAATATAGTTTTTCCAAATTCATAACTGAAAACACAACTCGCAACTATTTTTTCAAAACCCTCAACCACTACAAACTTAGTGCAACTAATATAAAAGTATTAAACAAATATCAAAAGTTCAAATTCAAGTAAAGATAAAATAGTTTAATTATAATATAAAAACATACAAATGGTAAATACGAATGTTTATAAGTTTCATATCTAAAAGATATAAAAATTTCATGAGGTGAATATATATGTGGTATATAAAATTTAGAAGGCGGTGTAAGAATCCCACATTGAAAAATTATAGAAAGCATTGAATTTGTAACTCCTATATAAGCATAAGAATCCCACATCAAAAAAGTAGAGAAAAAGTTGAACTTTCAACTTCTGTATAAGCATGCTACTTCCTATATATATTAGTAGGTGACAACTTTCTAATGCTACTCACCAAGTTTAACACATATGAATAACTTAAATTTTTAGTCCATCAAATTCAATTTCAAATCGTTGGAGCAATATCAATTTGTAAACATGTACTATACAACTCTACGAACAAAAAAAGTGTATAATACATATGTTTTATGCTCCACTTTATTCTCTATTGCCAATTAATTAAGTTCCTCATGAAAATACTAGAACATCTCTTTTGTACATACATATATATAATATATTTCAACTGCACTCTTAGAGTCCTTCCTAAATACATGTAATTGAAGCTAAAGAGCAGACATGGACATCAAGGAAGTGAAAAAAGAGAAGGCTTTTCTTTTTGAGGATGACAAATATCATAGTAGTACTTATGTATATACTTATTATCACTATTTTTCAGTGTTTTTTTTTTCCTATAAGTTGATAGCTTGTTAATGTTACAATCACACATTTCCTCAGCAGCAATAAGCTCAGTAGGACCCGGCAACTTCTTATTCAAGATCGAATCATTCTCATGGTTTCTGCAGGCGCTTACAAAATCTAATTGTGATAAGTTTGATTCAAATCATTTTGAGGCTGGAGGCTACAAACGGTTGGTGTTATTAATTCGTTAGCAATTGCACTGCTTGTAACACATCAGATATGTATATAGTTTCCAGATTTTTTAATAATCAATTTGCTATATATATATATATACACATGTTTAACTAATGTTGCAGGAAGCTATCGATGTATCCAAATGGGGACAATAAAAGAGATGGTGATGGCTATATCTCTCTTTACTTGGTATTGGCAGAGTCCAATACTCTGCCTCATGGTTTGGAGGTTAATGCTATCTTCAAATTTTTTGTATTTGATCACGTCCTTGACAACTACTTGACTCTACAAGGTATATATGTAGCCACCTTTAAAGTCTTGTACACGAACAGATGGGTGCGTCCATTATAACATTGCTGTGGTGTTATTTATGTATACGAGCAGATGGGAGAGAGAGGCATTTTCACGCTATGAAGACAGAATGGAGCTGTTCCAAATTACTTGCCCTCGACAAATTCAACAATCCATCGAATGGATACCTCGTTGATGATAGTTGTGCCTTTGGTGTCGAGATTTTTATACATAAAAAAGAATGGACAACTTGGTCTGCATCCATAATAAATAAGCCTCTTAATGGTACCTACATTTGGAAGTTTCAGGTCTTAGACAGCTTATCTCAAGAGGTTTTTGAGTCTAATGTGTTTACTGTTGGTGGTATCCAGTGGTATGTATTGTATAATGTATATCATATTTTTAACTGTATCTGATATTCAATTTTATTCACATCATTAGCTGGTTAATGTTGCAGGACCTTACAGCTTTATCCTAGAGCATATTTGGTGGCACATAAACGTATGTATCTCTGTTTCTGTCAGTTTATGATCATTCTTCTCTTCCTTCTGGATGGAACATTTATGTGGAATATAAACTGAGAAGCCGTGATCGAATTTATCCTTGTAAACATTTTGATCCACTTTCCAATTTTTTGTGACTATCTTTTGAGGATGTAATACATTTTCTATTCTTTTTTGCAGGTTTCAGTCGGTTCAGTGCCACTGCTACAAGCTTGGGCGTACATGAGTTCATCCCATCATGGGATCACAACACTAATTTAATGAAGGGCTCACCAGTTTATAGAAATCTGACTGTAGAAGTGGAAATTATAGTCATGTCTTTGGTGAAGAGCTAGCTTATCTTGAAATTTATCAAATCTTTCTTTCTTTGTTTTCCTATATTGTTGCCTGTTTCTTTGAAGTTCTACAAAGGTTTATGTATAAGATCACAGAATCCTTTTTTTTTATCTCATAATTACTGCAAGACAATCAAGCTTTTTCTTATTATTTTATGATTACTATTAATCTGTATATGATATTCAGTTTACAAGATTTTGTATCTTACCAGATTTATTATATGGTTGCTATGAATCTGTTAAGTTTGTATAATACCAGATTTGGTATCTAGTTAGAGAGGAAGATATATCATATATACACAAGGAGAGAAATAGGGTAGCAACAGCCATTCCACTTGGGGGCAAATTAGTAAAAACGTCACAACAGTCTACAGATTCAAATGAAATGATATCATTAATCTTGGTTAGTAGCTGTTCATATCTATTTTTAATTTTGAATGAATTGGTTGATTTAAGGGATGTCTATATCCAGTTAGTTTATTTATTTATTTTTAGCTTCAAATAATTGGAGCAAATTCACATCTCTGTATTTAGTTGAGTTGCAGACTTTTAGTCTTACCCTGTTAATAGTAATCACTGAAGACAACAAAAATGGAGATTAAAGAAGTGAACAACCAAATGGATTCTCAATCAGAGGATGAGAAACTGCATGGTATGTCATCATATGATCCCTTGTGATATTGTGTGAATGATTCTATTTTCTCTACAATGGAGTTTCTGTAAAATGTTTGTTCTGTTAATGTTCTTATAATTATAGACTCCTCTATATCTATAGCCACATCAAGCTCAGTGAGACCAGGCAACTACTTGTTGAAGATCGAATCATTCTCGTTGCTCCTGCAGGCTCTTGCAAAAAGCGGTTCTGATAACTATGATTCAAATCATTTTGAAGCTGGAGGCTATAAATGGTTGGTGCTATTCATTTTTCTGTAACTCATATGCACAATTTCAAGATGTTTTTTTTCTTTCTTCTCAATTTGTCTAGTATTTTCGAATGCAGGAAACTATCACTCTATCCGAATGGGGACCCGAAAAGAGATGTCAATGGTTACATCTCTCTGTACTTGGTGATGGCAGAGCCAGACTCTATGCCTCTTGGTTGGGAGATCAATGTGATGTTCAAGTTTTTCGTGTTTGATTATACGCGCGACACCTACTTGATTCTACAAGGTATAGCCTTTTTTGCGAGCCATTTCATTTTTCAACCACTTTATGGTCTTAACACAACTATGCATTATTTTTATAAAAACTCGAGCAGATGGGAAAGTTAGACGCTTTCATGCATTAAAGACAAAATGGGGTTTTGCCAAATTACTTCCCCTCGACGTATTCAACGATTCATCAAATGGATATCTCGTTGACGATAGCTGTGCATTTGGGGTGGAGATCTTTTTCCATAAAACCGAATGGCAAGTCGGGTCTGTGTCAATGATACAAGAACCAACTGCTAATAGTTCTTGCATTTTGAAGCTTCCGAAGTTTTCAACCTTAACTCAAGAATCATATTACTCCGATGTGTTCACTGTAGGAGGGCTCAAATGGTAGCTTCTATAGCCTTCTATTTTTGAACTCTTAATCAATTTACATACATAACCATTGTGTTTCTTGATTAGATATTTGATTTGATACAGGATGTTACAGTTTTATCCCAAGGGAGATTACAGGGTAAAGGACAAAAATCCATCCCTCTTTCTGAATATTTACGATGCTTCTTCTCTTCCTTCTGGATGGAATGTTTATGCAGAATTTACACTGAGTATCGAGGATCAACTCTCCGTGAAACATTGCGAGGCTACAAGTACGCGTTTCTGTTTATTATCTAGTTTTTAATCATATGTAACTCGATGAAATTGGGCGCTTGTGTAGCTTTCTGTTTTAATTTCCAGTGAACAAGTGGTTCAGTTCTACTACTACAGGATGGGGCCGTTCTAGTTTCATTTTGCTGGATGATCTCAATGATGCATCAAGAGGCTTCATAGTGAATGATACTGTGATTGTTGAAGGGAATATTAAGGTCATATCTGTTTAAGATTTTGAATCCTTGTTCGTTGTAACTTCTGCAAGACAAAAAACTTTTCTTCCCACTATATGAATAGGGAATAGTTTAAGCATAGGGTGAGAATTTTGAACCCATCAGATTCAATAATTTATGTAATTGGTTGCAATTAACACATTTTTGTTTATGTATGATTGTCTACAAAATGTGGATAGTTTCTAAGTACATTTTCTAAATAAAAGAATGAACTGAGATTCTTTCAATTTTCAAACACTTCCTAATTTGGTGTATTCAAAATGCACTAATATTTATTTATGAGTCAGTTGATTTTTTTATAAAAACAACTCATGAAAGTATATATTAAATCAAACGCTAATTCTGGCGAAAGAGGCGGACATGAAAACTAAAACAAGCAAGCCGAACATAATTAAAATTAGTGAAATGAGACATGATGTAATAATAAACTAAACCAAAGGCACTGAGAAATCCATCCCCTTCGGTCTGTACTACTTCTGATACTCTCTTCTACCTCAACCATAACCAACATTCATTTATGCTTCTCGGATAGTCACGACTTCAACTACCCCAAATCCAAAATCTCAAACCAACTCACCCACATATCGTGCACACAAGTGTGCACAGGATTTGAAATGCCCGCGAGCCACCCATCCCGCGGCAGTTCCATACTATCATGCTTATGAATACTGGCGAACCTGAGCCAGAACTATATGTTGCAAGGTTTTTGCCATTGATGCATAACCTCAACACGCGAAGAACCCGATAAACCTGTCTGTCTGATCCCAACCATCTCCGCCTCCATTCGTGCTACAATGTTGCCAAAAATCGCCACCTCCCACCTATTTGTTCTTGCTCGGTTGCTATACCGGAATCAGTAGAGAATTGGAGAAAAAATTACCAGCCTTTTTAACCCTAGCCGCCGCGCCGCCAAAAACCCTAGCCAGACACTACCCTATAGAGAACGCCCACTGTCTAATATAAATTAGGATGTGTAACTGATATTTCTCATGATCAACACTCACATACATAAATTAGCATTATGAGTAAAATGGTTTTAACTGAAAATTGAAGAAGAAAAAGAGCCCTGAAAATATTTTTCAAGAATTCTCATCCAAATTACTTTATTTATGTATATTTTATTATATGAGGACTAGTATTCAATTAATTTACAATATTGCCATAGTATATAACAGTCAGTAACCCTACCAACTTTGATCTCATCTGCCGAATCTTGCTCTCGCTCCATTGCTTCCTCATCCTGTGATCGCGGTTATCATCGCCATTCTAGTCTTCTCCCCCTATTTATATGTTGATTTTTCTTATCTCATATTTGTCTTAGATACATCATTTTCAATTGATTATCTGATTTACATAACTTTTAAGGTGTAAAGTTTTAATTTTTAGTTCTCTCTGGTTTGGGATAATGTGGTTTAGGCTCGTTAATAATGAACCTAGAAAAACTAAAGAACAAGGTGCTGGCAGAAGAAGTAGGATTTGGAGAATAGAAATAAGAAATTATTAAGAGAGGATGAGAAATTTAGGAGAGCTGCTCAATTTATATGGCCAACCACTACACAGCCATAACTGAAAGTTTGGCATTTGAGGGATAAAATAGTGAAATCTTTACAACAATTCAGTTTGGTTTGACTTAAGTTAATTGTGGAACAAAATATAATATTGCTCTCTCCTCTCAAATTGAGTGCATTATTATTTTTTAATTTTTTTGTTCTTTTTCAGGGATATCTTAACTTTCTTTCATGTGTTCCTACATGAACCTTTATTTTAACAGTATTATTAGTAATTCATATATAACTAAAGACATTTATTTGAGCTAAATACATGACATTTTAGCTATAAATACTACTTTCATAAGAACCTAGCATAAGCAATATTCTACTTCATCACATGAATATTAGTTAGTTATTCATTTTTTAGATTTTTGGAGTAAGTTTTTGGTTTTCTTATTTCCAGTGTGTTGTTTTTTGAGTTAGTAATTTGACCATCTAGTTCATAATTGTGAATTAAAATATAATTTGGGAAAAAGATAACCATATTTAATTTTTTTTTTCTAATGGAAAATGGGGATTCATATGGGTTTTGGGGGTCTGATTTTGAAAGGAATGCAGCAATTCATACTTGAAGCTTCACACACTCCAGTTTTATGCTATGTTGGGAAACAAAAAGGCAGAATGTGATGAGATTAATTCATCTGTACATTTGTTTTAATGTGCCTTAATACAATTAGTACCAAGTTCATTGTGACTATACTTAGTACTAACACATCTATCTCTATGTAGTTCATTTGCAGCCTTAGTTGTACCAAATCACTAGTAATTGAAGCCAAATGGAGGAAATGAACACCAAGCAAAAAAAGGTTAAGCTTTCTCCTCTTGAGAATGAAAAATACCACACTATGTACCCTTGATATAGTCCTTGTTTTAGTTTATATTTTCTATTATGGAATTTCTGTAGAGTGATTGTTTGTTGATGTTCTTGCACACAATTTCAGAGCGACTTCAAGCTTAGTATGACCAGGCAACTATTGTTCAAGATCGATTCACAGCAACTAACTACTACTCTACTGTATAAAATACATATGAGCTATTATATATGACATTTTGGATAGTTAGTATATGGCTATGAAGGGCTTGGGTAGGATAGTAGGCAGTTATGGTAGAATTTGGATTGAGAGTGAGGTAGTGGTCATGATGTTAGCGGAATAGTTGTTACAATTGTTATGGGTTTCTATAGTTGAAAGCATAGCCAATATCTAGAAGAAGATTTGCAACTTCTCAGTTTCATCCACAGCGGCCTCTCTAAACTGCATTCTATGAGGTCCCTTCAGTTAGAGCTTTCATAATTGGTTTTAAATCCATCAGTTGCATTGTACCATAAGGCACTCTAATTGGAGTACTGTCCTGCTTCACAACTTTTTATCCTAAGGGCCCTAAGTTAGCTAATAGGAGTATTTAGTTGATTTGCAGACTCTTAGTACTACCCAGTTGTGAAAAGGCAAATGGTTTCTCATATTGAGAATGACAAACTTCACAGTATGTTTTGATATATGATATGATATTGTGTGATTCTATTTTATCTATAATGGAGTTTCTGTCAAATATTTGTTTGTTAGTGTTCTTATTAATTATAGACTCCTCTAAACCTATAGCCACATCAAGCTCAGTGAGACCGGGCAACTACTTGTTGAAGATCGAATCATTCTCATTGCTTCTTCAGGCGCTTACAAAAAGCGGTTCTGCTAAGTATGATTCAAATCATTTTGTAGCTGGAGGCTATAAATGGTCAGTGTTAATAATTTTCTGCTATTGCACAGCTTGTAATTAAATAAGACTTGCGGTTGGAAGATTTATGGTTGTATCCAATTTAACACAAATGTTGAATGCAGGAAGCTATCACTGTACCCAAATGGGGACAAGAAAAGAGATGGTGAAGGCTATGTCTCTTTGTACTTGGTAATGGCAGAGCCCAATTTTCTGCCTCTTGGCTGGGAGGTCAATGTGATGTTCAAATTCTGTGTTTGATCAAACGCGTGACATCTACTTGATTCTACAAGGTAGCCTTCTTTGATATATATCTTGTAGCGAGCAGTTTCAGTTTTGACACAACTACGCACCATTTTTATAAACACGAGCAGATGGGAAAGATAGACGCTTTCATGCATTGAAGACAGAATGGGGTTTTGCCAAATTACTTCCCCTCGACGTATTCAACAATCCATCAAATGGATATCTCATTGGCAATAGCTGTGCATTTGGAGTGGAGATCTTTTTTCATAGACATGAATGGCAAGCCAGCTCTGTGTCAATGATACAAGAACCTGCTAATAGTCCTTGCATTTTGAAGCTTCGGAAGTTTTCAACCTTAACTCAAGAATCATATTACTCTGATGTGTTTACTGTGGGAGGGATCAAATGGTAGCTTCTTTAGCCTTCTATTTTTGAACTCTTAATCAATTTACATACACAACCATTGTGTTTCTTGATTAGTTAGTTGATTTAATACAGGAGGTTACAGCTTTATCCCAAGGGAGATTACAGGGTAAAGGGCAAAAATCTATCCCTCTATCTGAGTGTTTATGATGTTCTTCTCTTCCTTCTGGATGGAATGTTTATGCAGAATTTACACTGAGCATCAAGGATCAACACTCTGGGAAACATTGCGAGGCTACAAGTACGTGTTTCTGTTGGTTATCTAGCTTTTGAGTAGTATGTAACTTGATGGAATTGGGCACTTAATGTAGCTTTCTCTTTTCGTTTCCAGTGAACAAGTGGTTCACTTCTACTACTATAGGATGGGGCTGTGCTAGTTTCATTCTGCTGGATGATCTCAATGATCCATCAAGAGGCTTCATAGTAAATGATACTGTGATTGTTGAAGGGAATGTTAAGGTCCAGTCTGTTGTCAAGAGCTAGTATATCCCTGAAAACAAAGTTCAGCATCGTCTCACATCTGTTTAGAAAATCTGAATCCTTGTTCTTTATTACTTATGCAACACAAAAAAACTTTTCTTCTTATCAGTCACTGTATTTTACTTTCTCTGTCTACCACTCTTTCTATATTTTGGTGTGTTCAGATCCTTGAATATTTCATTATCTCGAGTTTGATGCGGTTTTTCGGAAGTACCTCGTGTATTTTGCTCAACATTTATTGGATATAGAACAACTCTCTTAGAACGTGAACAAGAACACAATTATGTATGGTGTTCTCATTTAACTCCGGGTTAAGTATATGCATCACATTTATATAAGATATTTTTTTGTTGAGAATAAAAATGTTAATGCTATTTCACTTTTTCATGTTTGATCAGGACCTTTTGGTCATGGGAATGATGTTAATCCTTTGAAACACAAGCCTTATTTTTCTTCTCAAATAAATTGGTGTGAACTGTTTGGACCAACCGGTAAATACTTGGTTTTAATTCAACTGCACTTTTTAGGTCTCCAAAACCACATTAATTTAGGAGTTCATTTTACAAAAGATCTATAAGCTATACCTTCCCCTCAACTTTGATCATGCAATTAAAGGAGTGTTAAAAAAGCTATCTCTTTTCTACACTTCAAACATTTTTCAAACATGGACTCAATTTCAAACCCCGGAGCTAAACTTGGGTTTCCGATAGATTTTGTTTTTATCGATAATCTGGTTAATTTAAGTTTGCTAATAATGAACCCTCAAATAAAAGAACAGGGTGCTGGAAAGTATAAGAACTTGTTCAAAGAGGAAGGGAGATTTTGGAGATGTAATATTTTTTATTCTCCTATTGTGCTGAAAGTGAAAACCAATAATATGGCATTTTATTCCTAAAATTGTAAAATCTATACAATAATGAAATTTGGCAGGTACTAAAAGCTGATTGAGGGACAACTAGTCTCTGGTCTCAAATTGAGTGTGTTGTTTTTTATTTGTTTTTTTTTTCCTTCTAAAATTATGGATAACTGAACATTCTTTTATGTGTTTCTACATGAGGCTTTAGGCTTGATTTTGAGAGTAACATTCTTTTAGTAATTCATATATAACCAATGACACTTATTTGGGCTAAATACGTAACATTTTGGAGTAAGTTTGGGGTTTTCTTATTTCCATTGTGTTGTTTGAGTTCATAACTTGACAATTGTAAGTTCAATGTGACTATACAGACTATACTAACACACCTATCTCTATGTATAGTTCATTTGCAGTCTTTTAGTAGTACCCAATTACAAGTTATTGAAGCCAAAGAGAAAAAATGGACACCAAGGAAGTGAAAAAGGAAAAAGTTTCTCCTTTTGAGGATGACAAATATCACAGTATGTACCCTGGATATAGTCCTTGTTTTAGTGTATATTTTCTGTTATGGAATTTCTGTAAAGTAATTGTTTGTTGATGTTCTTGCACACAATTCCACAGTGACTTCAAGCTCAGTAAGACCAGGCAACTGCTTATTCAAGATCGATTCATTCTCATTGCTCGTGCAGGCGCTTAGTAAAACCAACCGTGATAAGTATGATTCAAATCATTTTGAAGCTGGAGGCTATAAATGGTTGGTATTAGCTGTCCTATCACTGCACAGCTAGTTATTCAGATACACAGTTTCCAGATCTTTTTTATCAAATTGTTATATACATTGAATGCAGGAAGCTATCACTGCATCCAAATGGGGACAAGAAAAGAGATGCTGATGGCTATATCTCTCTCTACTTGGTAATTCTAGAGCCTGATTCTCTGCCTCTAGGTTGGGAGGTCAATGTGATTTTCAAATTTTCTGTGTTTGATCATGTTCGTGACAACTACCTGGCTATCCAAGGTACCCTCCTTTGATCACATTTTGAGAAAATTTTGAAGCACTTTAGTTTCTAACACCGTTTTGTAAAATTTATCACCCCAAACAGATGGGAAAGAGAGGCGTTTTCATGCGCTGAAGACAGAATGGGGTTTTTCCAAACTGCTTCCCCTCAGCAAATTCAATGATCCATCTAATGGTTACCTCATTGATGATTATTGTGTGTTTGGGGTGGAGATCTTTTTTCATAAAACTGAATGGAGAATGAGTTCTGTGACCTTGATAGAAGCACCTGCCATTGGTGGTACTTGCACTTGGAAGATTGGAACATTTTCAACCTTAACTCAATTATCATATCTGTCTCATGGGTTTTATGTAGGAGGGTGCAAATGGTATATATATGTAAAGTCTTTTTTTAACTTATAATAAAATTACATCATAATGATACTTGATTAATTAACTGTTTTGATACATACAGGATGTTAAGGCTTTATCCTAATGGAACCTAACAAGGGAAAACATCTATCCCTCTTTCTGGAGCTGGATGATTGTTCTGATCTTCCTTGTGGATGGAACATTTATGCAGAATATACACTGATCATGGAGGATCAAGTCAATGGGAAACACCATGAGTGTACATGTACATACATTTCTGGTGATTTTCTAGCTTTTAATGATTCTACTTGATTAAAAGCACTGATGTTCTTTTTTCTTTTTGCAGATAGTTATTGGTTCAGTGATGATGAAACAATGTGTGGCTCTTGTGAATTCATGCCTCTGTGTAATCTCTACGATGCAGCAAGAGGCTTCTTGGTTAGGGATACCGTTATCGTGGAAGGGAAAATCCCAGTCATGGCTGTTGTCAATAGCTAGCCTATCCTCCAAACAATGTCTTGCAAAACTGCTGATCAACTCTTTTCCTTCTTTTCATATATGTTCAGCATTTTCGCATCTTTTTTGAAGCTTTACAAAAGTTCAGTCTAAAATGAATCCATTTGTTCATGTTCCGAAACTCTACATGAATCTTGTATTTAAACTGAAATTAGAAATGACAATCACAATCATCGTCAGACACAATTGTTATCCAAAATTGCATCAAAAACAGTTTAACTGAATATTCTATTTATCAAACTATCAGTTAAGTTTCACATCATCAAAAAATCCATCATGAATCATTGTTTAAAAATGAAGAACATCATCAACATACTCTAAGAAGAAACATGAAACATTATATCAAATGGTATATTTAGTTTAGGATAGGAAAGACTTGTAATTCAAATCGTATAGGACTAGTATTCGATTAATTCACGATTTTATATAATACGCTGTAAATTGTTGTTCGTCCTCAGTAACCCTACCTACTTCTATTTCATCTGCCGAATCTTGCTCTCATCTTTATTTGGGCTAAATACATAGCATTTTGGAGTAAGTTTTTGGTTTTCTGGTTTCCATTGAGTTGTTTGAGTTAGTAATTTGACAATTGTAAGTTCATTGTGACTATACTAATACATCTATCTGTATGTATAGTTCATTACACGTTCTTGAAGCCAAAGACAAACAATGGACACCAAGGAAGTGAAAAAGGAAAAAGTTTCTCCTTTTGAGGATGAAAAATATCAGAGTATGTACCCTTGATATAATCCTCGTTTTAGTTTATATTTTCTACACCAGAATTTCTGTGAAGTAATTGTTTGTTGATGTTCTTCCACAGCAACTTCAAGCTCGGTAAGACCAGGCAATTACTTATTCAAGATCGATTCATTCTCATTGCTCCTGCAGGCGCTTACAAAAACCAATCGTGACAAGTTTGATTCAAATGATTTTGAAGCCGGAGGCTATAAATGGTTGCTATTAGTTGTCCTATAATTGCAGAGCTAGTACTGATTCAGATATTCCAGATTTTTTTCACCAAATTGCTATATACTGAAATGCAGGAAGCTATCACTGTATCCAAATGGGGATAAGAAAAGAGGTGGAAATGGCTATATCTCTCTCTACTTGGTAATTGTAGAGCCCAATTCTCTGCCTCTAGGTTGGGAGGTCAATGTGATTTTCAAATTTTCTATGTATGATCATGTTCGTGACAACTACTTGACTATCCGAGGTACCCTTGTTTGCTCACATGTTGCGAATAATTTCAAGCACTTTAGTTTCTAACACTGCTATGTAAACTTTATAAACCCAAGCAAATGGGAAAGAGAGACGCTTTCATGCGTTGAAGACAGAATGGGGCTTATCTAAACTGCTGCCCCTTAACGAATTCAATGATCCGTGTAATGGATACCTAGTAGATGATTGCTGTGCATTCGGTGTGGAGATCTTTTTCCATAAAAATGAATGGAGAATGGGTTCTGTGTCTATGATAGAACCACCTGCCAATACTAGTTCTCGCACTTGGAAGATTGAAAAGTTTTCGTCCTTTACTCAAGCATCGTATCTGTCTGAGGAGTTTACTGTAGGAGGGCGCAAATGGAGGTTAAGGCTTTATCCGAATGGAGACCCCTCGACTGAGGGAAAACATCTATCCCTCTTTCTGGAGCTGGATGATTGTTCTGATCTTCCTTACGGATGGAACATTTATGCAGAATATAAACTGAGGATCAAGGATCAAGTCAATGGGAAACACTGTGCGTATACATGTACATACATTTCTGGTGGTTATCTAGCTCTTAATGATGCGACTTGACGACAAGCACTGATGTTCTTTTTTTTCTTTTTGCAGTTAACAATCTGGGGCAGTTGTGGATTCATTCCTCTGTGTGATCTCTACGATGCAGCAAGAGGCTTCTTGGTTAGGGATACCGTTTGGAGGGGAAAATTACAGTCATGTCTGTTGCCAAGAGCTAGCCTATACTCAAAACAATGTCTTCCAAAACAGCTAATCAACTCTTTCTTTCTTTTCATATGTTCAGCACACCAAGACGGGTCAAGTGGTTAAAACACTTTGGATTCTCTCCGATATTACTTCGAGTACAATGTCCCGTTAGTGATAAAAAAACATCTTTTTTGAGTTATACACGAATCTTGTTTGCAGGGTTAGAATTCTGTGGGGGAAATAACTATATAAACTGTAACAGAAATGACAATCACCAACAATATAGCTCAAACAAATTTTGCATCAGAAACAGTTTAATTACAAATATCTGCTTCCCCTTGGGAGCCAGAATTGCTGGATCATATAACACACAGAAATTGAAAAGCCATTCCCTTTGGATCACTTTCCTATATTGAACCATTCAAAAACACCAACAAAACTTCCGCGGAAATCCTCACATTATTGAGAATTCCTGAAACAAGATGATCAAAACCTGTTTACAGAGGAAGAGTCAAGTTCCGGCTCCGGCTGTTCCTGGACAAGAACAGTTTTCCACTGTAGGAAAGTGACCGCATGATTGAACCAGAAGACCTCTGTGTTGAAGAACTGGCCGTCATAAATCTCAACAAGCTCTGGTTCTCAAGCCCTCTGCTTGTGCTCGATCCGATGCTCGATTTTACCAACTGGGAATTTGAATCCCCATCAGAATCTTCTGGCAAAGCATTAGAAAGAGAAACAGTGATCTTGGAAGCTGATGATGAATCCAAAGAAAACGATCTTCTTATTGGCTGCGTCTCATCTTTTTCTCTGTTCTCAGCCTCCAACTCACCTTCTTCTTCCTCTGCTTCACTCCCCTGCTCTGCAAATTCACTGCCACTTCCCGAATTTTCGGCTTCTTCTACAGAAGGAGCTGCAGGTTGTGCCGAGGAGGTGTTTGTTTGAACAATCGGTGCACGGCACATGGGGCAATTGGTGTGTGATCGAAGCCAAGTATCGATACAGGGGATGTGAAAGGCGTGGCTACACTTCGGCAACAGCCTGAGAGTCTCATCTTCTTGAAACTCACTCAAGCAAACAGAGCACTCTGTTCCTTCCACCAGACCCTCACCGCTCTTGTACTTGCAGACCGTGATCGTATCGATCACCGCCTGCTGGAGACCGACGGTGTTGATGTACCAGATATGGTGTTCCACAACCGGTCCCCGATCTTGATCAAGAAACTCACGATCCAGAGTCTCCTCCGGATCTTGCGGCTGCTCATGTGGCCTTCCTCTCTGTCTCCTCCTCTTTGACCTCACGTAGAAAGCATAGGCTGCAACGACGAGGACAGTGGCGGCGATCGCGGCGGTGAAGACGACCCAGATGAGGGAGAGGGAGGTTTTGTGCGGTGCCGGATCTGGCGGATCATAATCATCGTACGAAGAGGACTCGGGAATTTTGCAGAAATCGGGACAGAAAGACAAACAAGATGATGGACAGAGGAACGATTCGTTTGAATCATCGCAGTAGTGATCGCAGAGCTCATATACGGGTTCGGTGACTGATTCTGACATCAGTTTTCTGAGGTGAAGAGCCATAGAGATAGAGAGATTGGTTGGTGGGAAGATGAAGAAACAGAGGAGGTGGTTGATAGGATGGTTCTTAGAAACTACAAGTTTTGATCTTTTCTGAGTCTTAGTTTGTTGTTTTTGTTGACTTTTAGTCGTTTCTTTTGTGGAAAGTGGCGGCTGGTGGAAGCAGGTGTGGACTTCACAGCTGTAAACTCCAAGCTTGGCCCTATGATACATGACACTTCAAGCAATGAGAATTATGTGAATTAAATGTTGTCCGGTGAAACAGAGACCTTGTAAGTGTAAGAGCCCTCTTTAGGAGCCTTGCAGCTTGAGTACTTGACGTGAAGTGACGAACTCTATTTGTGGATTAGAGGTTTTTTGTGGAGACTAAGTGTTAATAAGTGGTGATGAGTTTCAGGGAGATCTCTTTATAAAGGTCTCAACTCTTACAACGGATGGAGGCGCAAATGTGAGGTTACTCGATAGGAAAATGGACCTAGATAGAGCAAAAGTGGTTGTGAGGACATCCCACTATGAAAAAACACCGAGATGGATTTGGGCGAGTTTGTGCTACAATGTAACTTTTAGTGCCGCGACATTGGAGACCATACATGCATAGATTTTTAGGGGCTTTGCATGGGCAAGCATAGGTATTATTGGTGAGCTCGTTGGAGATGAGGTTGACCATTTTGGAGGAGCATGTCATAACATGTCCTTCAATGACGTTGTATGGGAGGTTGATCATGAGTTTTGTAGATTGTTTTCGAGTAAAGCTGAGCATGTCGTCTTTGGCAAGTTCTTTTTTCGTTATCATTTTAGCTAGGGGTTTTTAGGACTTTTATTGGTTCAGCAGTAGTTTTGGTGGCAGAGTTTGTCTGTGTATTGTTGTGCTACAGAAGATGGAAGACATTTGGAGAATAGAATGAGGGCTTTAATGGTGGCGGATGAGGAGGATGTGCATTTTGATTTCGATACGATCAAGGAAGCAACGACTATGACTAGGAGGGTCGATGGCGCGGAGGTTGGTGTCACCCTCCCTGCGATTGACTGAAAGTTATTATGGACGAGACAAGTTTTGCTTCATCCAACAAGGTAAGGGTGGGGTGGGTTGTCCGAGAGAACGTTGTAGGTTGTTGTGGTGGTGGTCGAATCTCTTTATCAAGACAAGCGCAAGTGCGCATTGATCTAGATGCGATCCTGGATGCAGCAACAATGACCGGGAGTGTGGAAGGAGGGTTTGGAGGCTAGAGTCACCCTCCCCGTGGTCGGGGAAGTCTAACACAGACGCGACAAGTTGTGCGTCATTCGGCAAGGTAGGTGTGGGGTGCGTTGTCCAGGACGATGGTGGAGGTTGTTGTGGTAGGGTCAAGTCTCTTGATCAGGTGAGTTGAAGGGTTTATTAGTGGTAATTCAGGCAATTAAAACTGAAAGGGATGCTATGACTAGTGCCTTTGGTTTGTTCATGGATGATATTCGGCTTCTTGCTGATGAATCTGGTTTTGTTTCATTTAGTTATACTACGAGGCCTGCGAACCAAGTGATCCTTGTGTTAACTAGGGTGTCAGAGTCTATGTCATTTCATATGGGTATGGACCCCCTGTAGTTTATTTCTCTTCTTTGCTTTGTTTTTATTCATGTTTTTAGTTTAGAATTTGGTCATGTTTTTGGCTTTGATTTCTAATAATATTTGAGTTTGGTTTGTTAAAAAAAAATATAATGGTCCACCAGTGGATTGCCAATTTCTGATAAATACATTGCATATAATAGATACATATAGTCATATACCCTAAAATAAAACAAATAAAAGAAGCTTGCAAGAAGAAAAAAAGAAGAATAGTTGTAAACTACCCAACAAATTTATCATTCATTGTTAATTTCATTATGTAACAAAAAGAAGAAGAAAAATTACGAGGACCACAATAGTTGTAATAGTAATTTAATACAAATCATTATGGTCCTCCTAGAGGACCAGGCTTTACTTTTCCACAATCACCTCCGTTTAGGCATAAATTTCGATTTATAACATGCATGCCTGTTATGATAAAAGTTTAGAATTAGAAGCAAATGGCATATATTTTTTTAAAAAAAAAGTAAGTTACAGATATAAATAAAAAGAATAGAAAATCATCACCTCTAGCGATTCTTAAGAATTTGGACTCATCTGACTCTTGAGCAAACCATCCTTCAAAGAGCGCAATGTATAGAGTAAAAACGAAAAAGAACCAAAACTTTGTTGACGCCATTCTTAAACTGCAATAGTGCAATGGTTAAACGTAAAAGCTATATTTTTATTTTCTTTTCCGGTTAGTAAAATGGAAAGGAGAGATGAGCCTGAATAAATGTTTCACTTCATATGTATATCTCCAAGTTTGAAATTATTTATACCAATAGAAGTTCATTTACGTTTTGATAAATAATTGGTAGTTGTTTTGTTAATGTATATATAGTAAATGAAACTGCATGACAATATAATAATTTTTTTTATTTATTATCAAAAATAGTTTTCATCTATATTCTTATCACAAATTAGGTGTGTCAAGAAACAACTAACCACATAGGGTTTGTTCCTCTCTATAAACTCGGACCTAGGTGACTCTTGAACAAACCACCCCTCAAAGAACGCAACGAATAGAGTAAAAACGAAAAAGAACCGAAACTTTGCAATATTTAACATTTATAAAATTTCATAATATTTTTTTAGACTTGAGTATTTTTTTTTCAATATGTAATTAAGACAATAGATTCTTAAATGTAAAAGGTATACCTTTATTTTCTTTTCCTGTTAGTAAAATGGAAAGGAAAGATAAAAGTTGAAAATTATTTATAGCAATAGAAGTTCATTTACGTTTTGATAGATAATTAATAGTTGTTTTTTTAACGAATATAAATGAAACTGCATGACAATATAGTAACTTTTTTTATTATTATAAAAAATAGTGTTAATCTATTTTCTTATCACAAATAAGGGATGTTGTGAGATTAATAAATTGAGTATATATTTATTTAGAGTAAAATGTGCATTAGTTGTCTGATATAATTTTATATCAGTTGCAATTTAATCAAGTCAATGAGGTGACACCTCATCAAATTTCACTTATACACACCCAAGTAAATTTGTGGAAGCGGAGCGACCCGTCCGGATCCATAATTTTAAATGAGATGTCATCACCTCATTAATGCAACTGATATAAAATTATATCAGTCAACTGATGCTCATATTACTCATTTATAAATGCAACTAATTAATTGTTAGATATTTTTGCACTAAGTGGTCAAAGATCTATTGTCATGTTCCACATTAATTATATATATTATGTTATTATATGGTTTGCAATTGCAGGATTGGGTCAACCATATTACAAATCCAAATTCCTACACTTCTATTTCTCATTTCTCTTAAATCTTTAACAAAAACAATTTTTTTTTTATTTGTTATGAATTGCGTGTAAGGTTAAAATATACTCATTTAGACAAATACCAAATATTCCTCTCTTCCATTATCATATTTCTTTTTCATAAAGTGTAAATTTTGAAAGGTTTTCACTTTATATGGTTCTCATGGTAGCCTTTCATCATATAATATGATATGCATTGACATTTCTAGAATGTCAACTTTCACGTTTCTATACTACGATTCTTCGACATAAATCGGTTTAAATTAAGTATTTTATACAAGTTTCAAGTTATTTAGATTTTTTGACGGATACAATAACGGTTTCGATTTAGTTATACGTTATTTGTATTTGTTACACTAAAAAGTGAAATAATGTTATGATCAGTATATTTGTAAGTCAATATTGTCAAAGTCAAAAAATATATCCCTCATATCATGGTTAAAGTCCAACTAAGCCACCCTCAAAGTCCAAACTCAGCCACCCTCTA
>JAYMTA010001562.1:0-19489 GCA_036897625.1 Pelargonium cotyledonis
GCCGGGGCCGCCGGTTACGGCCATTGTGGCGGATACTTATTTTGTCTGGATGCCGGATGTGGCTAACCGGAGGAATATTCCGTTGGCTTCTCTCTGGACCATGTCGGCGACGGTGTTATCGGTGCTCTATCATTTTGATTTGCTCCGGCGGAACAACCATTTTCCGGCGGATTTATCAGGTCTGTTTGTTTATTTTTATCCCATTGTAAATTGGAGAGCAATACTATATTGCAACAAATTTAAGATACTAACTAGTTTATTACATAAATATTATTGTTAATTCATACGCGACTAACTTATAAGATATATAACGAGAGAGAACAAAGAGTCTCGGCGAAAACAAAAACAAAAAAAATAGTATGGGTGCTCCACACTCACAAATTCATTAAGACGGGTATGACAGTTAATCGATGAGGTGACATCACATCATGATATGTTTGAGTCTCAATACATAAATTTTGGTTGATATTTTTTATTTATTTATTTTTTTGGTCTAAACCATGAGGTTTCTAAACGGTCTACAAACCGCGGTTGGCACCTTTAACCCTCACACTAATACTCATTCGAGAGTAAGTCACAATTAAAGTTTAATCCTCTCTCTATGGATGTGTTGAGCGGAGATCGAACGCAAGCGCTCTTCCCACTTACACAACCATTTTATGAATTCTTAATTTTTTTCGTTCTAAATATATTATGAGAATTCTTTTGGCATATTAAAACAATCAAATAAAATCACAACACCATATTAAAATGAAAAAATGTTCAGTTTAGTCACTGAAATATCCAAAACGTTTGGATTTAGTCCCTCAACTTTCAAGTGTTTCAGAATAATCCAAAGTTCACAAAAGTGATTAGAATTAGTCCAAAGTTGGACGAAAACGTTTGACGGAAGGACATTCAGTCAAATAGGGAGACGGAATCCGTTGATTGTGCTGATGTGGAATTAGTCAACGTCAGCACACTTGACGGATTCCGTCTCTCTATTTGACGGAACGTCCTTCCGTCAAACGATTTGCTCAAACTTTGGACTAAAATCAATCGTTTTGCTCAACTTTGTACTATTCTAAAACACTTGAGAGTTGAGGGATTAAATTGAAACGTTTTAGATAGTTCAAGAACTAAATTGAACCTTTTTCCTATTAAAATTGTACTCATGTGTAATGTATTCTTGACTATTTTTCTAAGAGAATGATTGACGAGTATAAAAAATGGATTGTATTTTCTTATGTAGTTGAGGTGGTGATGGACATATCACCCAATGCCTTGTTGTTGGGATATTATTTTGGTTATTTATTACAATATAATATTTGGGTGTAATAGAATGGCTTAAAGATGTCAACCGCGAGTTTGCTAATCCGCTAAAAAACCTCATAGTTTAGACAAAAAAAAATACGCTACTGCATTTTATACCAAAATTAAACTATTTATGTCGAAAATTGTTGATAGTTTTTATTTATTTCTTCTTCCACCTTTTAGTTTACGTTACTGCATTTTATCTTGTGATTGGCTTGGGGTTTTGTGCGGAGCCTATGCGAGCATTGGAGGCGCATGCATGAAAACGCAAAGAAAACTTCTAATTCCCAGAAAATGTTTACATGAAAATTGTTTGGAGGCTTAATCAGTTTCCAATAAGCTCAGAATCTTAGAAACTACTTTTTATATTTATCTTATTTGTCACTGGTTAGTTAGTGTGAAACACCATAAATTTGTGAAACTCGTGCACAAGTTACGAGTGTTGAATTTGGAGTTAGAGATGACAATCTAAACCAGATTCGATAGAATGTCATTGTCAAGTTCTTCGATCCGAAAGAGACACAAGATGGGTTAATTAAAAGGAGGAACATTACCTATTCTATATTTGCAATACAAAATATGTAAAAGAGAGTGAACAAATATTAAGAAAATACAATTAATGAATTTTATGTTGTTTAGTAATTTTTTTTTCTCCACCTAAATTCAAGTTTTATACTAGTTCTTACGTCAAATTACAAACTTTTTTGTTGTTGTTTTTGTTTGGTGTCGTTGTATATCAGAACGTGGAGATGAAATTGTGGACTACATCCCAGGAGTTTCTCCTACTCATCTCTCCGATCTTCCGACTTTCTTCTATGGCAACGGCAAGCTAGTTCTACAATGCGCTCTTGATTGCGTTAATTTGGTGCGCAAAGCTCAATATCTTCTTTTCACTACCTTCTATGAGCTCGAAGCAAAAGCCATTGACATGTTCAAGAAAGAGTTACCTCTAACTGTGTGTTCCGTAGGCCCTAGCATTCCACACTTCAAAATCACGTGCAATGACCAGCAAGTTGAGGTTCCGGACTACATCAAATGGCTAGATTCCAAGCCCCAAGCTTCTGTGTTGTACATCTCAATGGGAAGTTTTCTTTCTGTTTCGAGTACTCAAATGGATAAAATTATTCTCGGAATACGCAAGAGTGGAATATCCTATTTGGTTGTAGCGCGTAAAGAGACATCATGTTCGTGGGTCCAAGATGGTAGTGGAGATTTGGGAATGGTGGTGCCATGGTGTGACCAATTGAGGGTGTTGTGTCATCCTTCAGTAGGAGGATTCTGGACGCATTGCGGGTGGAATTCAACTTTAGAAGCTGTTTTTGCTGGAGTTCCTATGCTTACTTTTCCGGTATTTTGGGATCAAATTCCGAATAGTAAGGTCATTTTGGAGGATTGGAAGATAGGATGGAGGGTGAGGAAAGATGTGGCTGGTCAAACTTTGGTCACACAAGAAGAAATTGCTGAGCTTTTGCTAAAGTTTATGGATATGGAGAACATAGAGGTAAAGGAAATGAGGAAGAGAGCCAAAGAGATGAAGGAGATTTGTGGAGGAGCAATTGTGAAAGGTGGATCTTCTCATGAAAACATTGATGCTTTTCTTAAGGGAATTTCACAAAATTGATGTGTTTTATGTGTATTGTACTTTTGTTTGTTTGGTGCAACAAATCTTTTCTTTTGTTATTTTGACTTTGTTTAGTTTATGTTGTTTTCATTTTTCAATTCTGCCATGTTGCAGTATGCTAATCTTTATCAATAAAGTGTTATCAGTTCATTAAAATATAAACTCTCTATAAAATGTGATGGTATAACAATTTGAATGTTAATATTGTGCTCTTGTTGAGAATAAAAACACGCCCATTTATATATTTATTTCGTATTGTGATGCTTGTGACGCGCTCAACATAATTAAGACACGCAAATAGCAATTACGCTAGTAAATTGGCACACACAATTCATTTGTGATATTTAATCAATTCGTTTCTTGTCACGTATTGATCTTGATGTTCGAAACGTGTTATATCGTGTCAACTCGATTCGTATAGTTAAACATGTCGTGTCCATGTTACATTTTCAAAAGCATTACATGTTTGTGTCTAATGTTCATGTTTACGCCCATCAAGTCATATCTATTTCAGAAAAACTCTTAAAACACAAAATATAATGTAAACATGTCGTGTCCATATTACATTTTCAAAAACATTACATGTTTGTGTCTAATGTTTCACTGCGAACCATCAAGTCACATCTATTTAAAAAAACTATTAAAACATAAAATATAATGTAACTAAATATAGAGTTTAGAAGAATAGATTAGATGGGCTTTGAGAAATTTGACCCAAAAGCCCATTTAATGATATTGTGGGCCGGGCCGCATCGGGATATTCTTTTAGGACACGAAAAGCAATAATTTTGGTTATAAAATTCAGTAACTACAAAAATAAATAAACCCCTAAAATGTGGGAGATGGAACCCTAATTCGTCAAAGCCAAACTCAAATCTTCTTCGTCTTCTTCTTCCTCCAATTCCGTCTCTCTCTTGTGCTCTCAACGCACAGAGAATCGATATATACATATACATACATATATTTATATATCATCTCTGTGTTTGAGTCCATCTCTATGGCTACTGACGCCACTCCCAAATACCAGAAACCCGAATTTTTACCGGTGACGCCACCGCCAGATTTCCAGCCGGAGGTCGCGGGGGCGGCTCACGACGGACTCTACTTCTGGCAATTCATGATCGCCGGTTCTATCGCCGGCTCAATCGAACACATGGCCATGTTTCCGGTCGACACCGTGAAGACTCATATGCAAGCTCTCGTCTCGTGCCCGATGAAATCGGTCGGCGTCGGACAGGCCGTCCGATCGGTGATGAAGAAGGAAGGTGTGAGAGGTCTCTACCGCGGCATTGGCGCCATGGGACTCGGCGCCGGGCCGGCGCATGCTGTGTATTTCTCGGTGTATGAGAATTGTAAGAAGTATTTCTCTGGCGGAAATCCGAACAATTCGGCAGCTCATGCTGTCTCCGGCGTGTTCGCGACTGTGGCGAGTGATGCGGTGTTCACGCCCATGGATATGGTGAAGCAGAGATTGCAGTTGACGAATAGTCCGTACAAGGGCGTGGGGGATTGTGTGACTAGAGTTTTGAGAGAAGAGGGGTTTAGGGCTTTTTATGCTTCTTATAAGACTACAGTGTTGATGAATGCGCCGTTCACTGCTGTGCATTTTTCGACCTATGAAGCTGCTAAGAGTGCTTTGTCGGAGATTTCGCCGGAAAATGCTAGTGATGAACGATTGGTCGTTCACGCCACTGCCGGAGCTGCCGCCGGAGCGTTGGCTGCTGCGGTGACCACACCATTAGATGTGGTGAAAACTCAGTTGCAGTGTCAGGTGAGCTTTAATTTATTTTATTTTTATAATTCTGATTATAATTGTTAGAGTTGTGCACACTCAAAAGCTTTGGTATAATCAGGCATTTGAAACTGATGTGTATCTAGTATGAATTCTGAATAAACTAAAAAAACCTTCTATTTTGGAACAACCAATTCATGCCGTGTGAGTAACAAAAGTCTCCAACTTTATTGGAAAAGTCTAATCGTAATGTTAAGATGATAACTCGTAACAGAATCCATTTACTTTGTTGCATTGCTGATTTGGTAAATGTTAAGCACCTCACCATTACTTCATTGTCACATAGGTTGGGCTGGTATTTCTTTTGGTTGTTGGAATAGAATGAGGATTAAGAATAGGAATGGGAGTGGGAGTGGGAATGAACAATAAGAATCTCATTCACATTCCGATTCTTGATTCCCATTCCTTAACAAAAATTATAATCCAAACGCCACCTTAAATGTATCACTGGAGCTAGGTTTGTGTGCCTGCTGATGCTGACTCATTCATGTTCAGATTCTTGATTCCCATTCCTTAACAAAAATTACAATAGAAACGCTACCTTAAATGTATCACCGGAGCTAGTTTTGTGTGGTTGTTGATGCTGACTTAATCATTTGTAGTGAATACATGTTGTGATGAATCACTTGCGAGTGTGAGTTTTTTTTTTCTTCCTTTTCTCTCTTGCCGTGTTGTTGTTATGGAGTAACTTGCTTGATCATAAATGAAGCTTATTCTGTTCATGGAATGTTTTCCTTATCTTTTTTTAATGAAGGTTATATTTTTTCTTGTTTTCTTTACTAGTTTCATCAGCCTGAATCCTGGCTGCATAGTATTGACTTCACTGAATTTAATATTCAATTCTGACTATAATCTATAAGCTTGTGATGTTAACTACTTCACATCTGCCATAAACGTTAAACCTTGGAAGTGGTGCATGAGAAGTTTTCATCACTCTTAATGCTGATCTTTAGTGTCATTGTTGATTTTAGGTTTTGTCAATTCTTTGATCACTGCATTCCTTTCAATTAAAATTCACTGTACTTTTTAAGGAAGTAACTATGTCAATGTCATTAGGATTGTTTTCGATGTAAATGGTCCATTCTTTTTCTTTTCTATTGATGCGTCGACTTTTCCACTTCAAATGAGATGCTGCAATGTATTCTCGGAATTAGTTTGTGTCAAAAAAATGTAGCATATGTTAGGGGTCTTCTTGATTCATGTTTCTTGGAGTTTGGTCGCACAAAATAGTCAAGCAAGAGCCACTCTTCAGTAAGTTTTCTGAGTAAGCTGCTGTCCTTTCTCCTATGCTTTCTGTGGTGTAGCATAGACTCAAAATCCTTAATAACCAAATAAAAACATGCACCTAAGTCCTAACCCTCTTTAGATGTTTTCTCAAATTTATTAGGATCAAAAGAGAAGGCAGAAGGTTCAAAAAGGTCATTGTATTGTCATCTTTGTTCCATTTTGGACCCTAAATTATCACATGTTCCAAATTAAAATAATGATTTTCACTTGGTTCCATTTTAGTCCAAACTATGCCACATATAGTTACTCGTTGGTCTTCGCCGTGAATTTTAGTTGAAGGATCCCTCAATAATATTTTCCTACATCAGCCCACTTTGACGTATTTTGTAACTAAAATTAACTGTATGGGCCAAAGTGTAACTGAATGCGTCACAGTTCAGACAAATGAAACGAAGTGAATATCTTTAGATTATAATGGAACATTTCATTGTTCAGGGACTAAAACAGAACAAATGGGATAGTACATGGATCTTTTTCCAAAACAGAGAAACTTTTTGAGACATACGGTTCTTATTTCCTAATCTTAGGCTTGGGGCAGTTTCTCTTTTGAATACTAGACATTTTCTTTCCTTCCTATCGAGTGTACTTTGCTGTCTTTTATTCATTTGTTACTGCTTTTTTGGACTGTATAGCAACTAAAACAGAATGCATTTTTAGGTGATTACGTGACGGTTTGCAATAGTAGTTTTAGAAGCTATAAGATAATCTTAACAATCGGTAATTGCATTTTAACAACACTACGTGACTGTGCAGGGTGTATGTGGATGCGACAGATTCAAAAGCGGTTCTATCAAGGATGTTCTTCAGACAATAATTAAGAAAGATGGGTATAAAGGACTGGTAAGGGGATGGATTCCGAGGATGCTTTTCCACGCTCCAGCTGCAGCCATCTGCTGGTCTACATACGAAGCTTCAAAAACCTTCTTCCAAGAGCTCAACGACAGCAATAATAGCAAGAGCGGAACGGTCACCTAAAGACACCGTTAAGAGTATTGTTACTTATTCTACTGATTTTCCTCGTACATTTTCTGTATTATAGATGAAAAGTATGCCACACACGAAGGAAAAGTGAGCAAGACAAAGATGATTCCGCGTTGCAACAAACCGACTTTGTAGACCATGGTACGCAACTTATTTAATCAAATTAAGAATTTATTTGTACTCTCGATGTTATTGTCGTCTTTAATAATCTCATAGATTTATCTTTAGTAGTTTCATTGTTGGACTTAGTGACATGAAATCACCTTGGAATCATTTTCTATGTATTGGTTCTAGAGGTACAGGGTTAGTCTAGTCAGAAAATTTTGTTTCTCGTCTTTTTTTTTTTTTTTATCCTTGGGATTTTTGAGGTCAGTTACTACTGCCAGTAGCTATTCAATTGGATTTTGTAAGTTTCAGATTATGGTGTATTTCTGTATTTCATGGGGAAAAATTTTCCTTCAAATTTTTACTGATATATTGTGTTACGTTCTGGTCATTATGATGGATGTGATTGCCAATGCTTGTGCATTGCATATGATCATGGATTTGTTCTTGTTCGTTCCTCTTTTTACAACTACCTTCCATTGTAATGCCGGTCTGCATGCCAGAAGAAAAAAACGTGTTTTTGTCGGGATATTTCTTGTCGGTCCTAACGAGTCATGACTCTTGATAAATCATGTTTATGTATATCATGTTGTGTTCAGCATGGAGCATTGAGTTGGGAAGGAACCGTAAGGACGGCCAAAATGAGTTTTTATGCAATTGTGTTCTTGACGCTGGAATTCATGTTCTTGTGTTAAAGCTATAACAACTATGTGCATGGTCTCAGCGCACGGCGATGAAGAATGCTTTTTTTCTAAGGCACTCGGTGTCTGATCACTAGAATGAACTATAACTAATGTGAACTCAAGTCGGGTATAAATATTTTGAATTCAAGTTGGAGTTGATCGCAATAGCATACTCTAAGTCGCGAACTCGAAACCTCAGGTTATGTAAGAGCAACTTCATGTCTAATTAGATCGATGATAAGATGATTAAATGGTGTGGTAATAGCAACGCATGCCATGCATGCTCTTTAGCTTCTTCAATTCTACTTTTCAAGCAATAAAAAGGCAAAAGAATCTATATCAAAAATATAACAAATTTTCATGAATGCTTGACAAATCTTAACCAATTTTCATCAGTGAAACATTACATATAGTATAATTGAGTATCAATCAAATTAGATCAAATATTCACATTTTCTTCAACTTTACAACATACTTGAAAAGAATGAATGGAAAATCTCCGATAACTAAAGATACATACTTGTAATCCAAGAAATCGAAATGGTTTATGTTCTCACAACTTGCGCAACAATCACAGTGATATCATCCATCTTTCCACCTGCACGATAATAGATAATAAATCACACTTTAGCAAAACTATTGAAATAAAGTTAGGGTCATCGTTGATATATACAGTTAAACCATGCCTGTTAGTCGACTCCCGAGAAGCTTCTTCCATGTCGGAACATCAAAACCCTACATATGTGTAATAGGAAGACAATGAGTTATTTGCAGCAAATATGTGGATACGAACAAGAAATTAGTGTTAAATCTTTTTGCACCCGTGGACTATTAAAAAAATTTAAGTGTCAGCTCCTAAACAGGCGAAAAGTGTGATTTCAACTAGGAATGACAATTATGGATTAGTGAAATGACATTTTCAAATAAATATCATGCAAATAATAAATGTAAGTAAAAATATAGTTGAAAATTCATAGTTTTTTTTAGTTATAATCACACAGGTAGATTTCAGAAAGTAACTTGGTGGTAGATTTAATTGATGAAAATAAAACCATCTTCTTTGGTTTATTTCGTCATTTTCAGAGGCTATTTTTTACCAGTTCAAGAGGTGCAAAAAGATTTAACCCACAAATTAGTTTAAGTTTATGTATTGCGTTTACCCTGCTTCTGGCTTCTAATGAATAAGGAGAATCGAAGTAGAAGTCCCTTGAATGATTGTTAGCCAGAGTAGCCAACGCCTTAGCTAACATAGACACCAGATCATGTTATATGCTAGAGATACTAATTCAACAAGTCACCAACATGTAAATTGAATTGAATTGAAAAACACGTACCAGCCTCGGCAACATCGCTGTGTTCTTTTGTTGTCGAAAGAATTTCGGAGTCGAAAACATTATCGAAGAGACCGTCTGAGCCCATGACTATGGTGTCTCCCTCCTTCAATTCCACGCTACTAACCTGTGTTTAAAGGGAGATGAGTAGAGGATTCTGATGACAAAAGATCAAGTAACTCTCAAATCGTTATGAGAATGATCATACCACGGCATCAAGGTATGTTTGGCTAACCACCTCCGAGCTTAATTGGTAGGGGCAGTCAAAATAATGTTCTTGCGGAAAGGTGGAGTAAATTATCTGACCTGTAATTAAAATTTAAAACTTAAAATATGTAACCAAACCATGTCATTACGGAACAAAGAAAACACTTTATATCCCAACATGGGGATTGGATCTCAAGATAAGCTAAAACCTAGAACTGAATGCTAAATATATAATATACCATTGCGGATAACCTTTAATCCACAGTCTCCGACATTGGCAATCTTTAGAACTCCACTCCTCTCAAGCATGGCAACAATTCTACATAGCGCCGAGTGGAAGGTCAATTAAACATATAGCATACTGCCTTCTCGCCTCTTATCAACCACTGAGGCAATATATTTAAACAAAATGCTAAACTTACACTGTAGCTGAACCTTTGGAGGATGTAGCCGCATGCACTTTCCTTATGAGAATCCGAGGATCATAACTAACCTGCTTTAGAAGAAAAACATCCTATATTAGGTAGCTAAAAACAAATTGTGTACAAACCTAGCTGGTAAAGTAACAAAGCCAATGGTAAGAGCAAGACATGATTAAAGTGAATGATTTGCCAATCCTAATACCTCCTCATCTTCCACAAAATAAGAAGCATTAGCCATCAGTTCTCGAGAGAACAGTGCTGGATCCACATTCTTTTCAGCCCAACTGGAAAAGAAAAAAATATTAAGAGTAACAAAGTCCATCAAGGAACATATGTGGTTTCATCAATACTTATCAACTGAACTCCATACCGATTCAATTACTTGACCCAAATTACACCTTTTCCAACCAAATATACAGCAACTGATGCACTTAAATTTCTAGTAAGCATAAAAGTGCCTTACCCAGAGACACCATCAGCAACGGCAATAACACCCCCATTGTAGCTACTCACAAAGAAAGCATCTTCCCCACCTTTTTCAACCTTGGGGAAAAGGTTAAAGATTCGGAGAATTACACATCAGCAAAAACTAGAAGCCAAGCGCTGCACACAACTAGAACTAGACAAATGGTTGCAAATGTGTAAACTGTAAACTACCTTTTTGGGATGTGGAATGAGGTGTGTTCCAACACAGAGAGACACCTCCGACCTACAATTGCAAACACACATTTCATCATCATCATCATCACAAAGCAGACCCTAACATTAGCTAGAATTGTGAATAATCTCAGTCTCACTTGAAATCAAATCCAATTGTTACACAGTATTTTATAGCTATACATTCCATACAACAAAATCTGGAATATATGAAGAAAAAAAATGTTCCAACACGGAGAGACACCTTTGAACTACCATTGCATACACACAGATCATCGTCATCGTCGCAAATTAAACCTTAACATTAAGCTAATATTGTGACTATTTTGAGTCCCACTTGAAATTGAAGTCACTTGTTACATAGTATATAATAGCTACACGTTACATACAACAAAATCTGGAAATATACAGAAGAAAAAAAAATGTTCCAACACAGAGACACAAAGTTCATCATCAACATCATCACAAATCAGACCCTAACGCTAAAATAGTACTCGCTTGAAATTGAAGTGGCTTGTTACACATTATATTATAGCCACTCATTCCATACAACAAAGAGAGACCTAGCATTAGCTTAAATTGCGGATAATCTGACTCTTACTCGAAATCAAAGTCGCTTATATTATAGCTACACATTCAATACAACAAAATCTGGATAACATGAAGAAGTAGTAAAAAATGTTCCGACGCAGAGAGACGCCATCTTACCAAACACACAGTTCTTCATCATCACAAATTCAACCCTAACATTAAGCTTAAATAGTTAATAATCCGAGTCTCGCTCGAAATTGAAGTCACTCGCTAAACATTCTACACAACAAAATCTGGATAATACGAACAAAAAAACAGTAATCGATGCGCTAAGGACCGAAAATGAGACTGAAATCGAATAAACGGAAAATAGAAAATGAAGCAGACGGACCGAACTGGTTGGATCTCTGAGGTGGAAGGAGCCGCGGCGCGAGAACAACAGAAGTATTTTCTAGTGGAAGGTAAGTATTGAAATTGGCGCAGCTGAGACTGAGTTGAAGGAATCGTAGCTCTCAGGCATGGTGATGGAATCGCCATTTTCGCTGTCTCTGTGTCGTCGTCGTCGTCGTCGTCTGTGAATGAGAGGGAATTGGGAGATTTTGAGATCGATTGGTGGTGGTGTTTGAGAGTATCAGTGCCAATGCCACGTCATTACCATTTGCGCGGCTAACTTTTCATTCTTTTCTTTACTTTTTACTTAACACTAGTTATTTTACCATGTGTTGTTAGCGTATCTATTTTAATTTGTCTCAACATTTGATAGAATGATTTACTCTCTCAAGTTTTCAACTTTCAACTAAAAATTTAAATTTAAATAAAGCACATTTATATAGTATTTCAAATCCTAAGAATTTTGATTTATTTAACATATTTAAGCAATTAAAATATTTATTACATTAATTTATAACTCTGAGAATTTATTAATTAAAATTTAATATTTAGCTATTAAATTGTGAGTATTTACATAATTAGTATAAAATATAAATTCATACTCCCTAAAGTGTAATCATGATATTTTTCATTAATGGTTCAAATAAAAATTCATGATACGATATCACATAAACAACAACAACATGTTTAATTGAGTTCGATTGACATGATACGATGTCACATAAGCAACAATAAAACTAGTATATTTGACATAACACACACCCCAAAACTTTGGACACAACATGATCCAAAACGACTAAATATCACAAACTTAGCACAAATTCAATACTTACCAAAATTCATAAACAATCAAATTAAATAGAATTTTGGGGTTAACAATACATTCCTCAAGCATGCATGTTAGTCATACGTAGAAGTCGGGGATGCGGAAAAACACGAGTAACTAACCATGAGTGCGTGTTTTTTGAAACTCAACACGACCAGAAATACAATTACAAAACTTGTGCCTGCCAGAACTTGTTTGTTCATGTTTAGTCTTGTGTTACGTTGAGTATTGAAATTTCAAATCTATTTTTAGCACATGAGCACCAGTGGTCTGGTGGTAGAATAGTAACCTGCCACAGTACAGACTCGAGTTCGATTGCCGGATGGTGCAAATTGTAATATTAAAAAATATTGGGTTTACATTTTTTTAACTATAAATTTTTTATTTGGACCCAAATATAATGAAATCTATATATATTTGCCCTTTTTGGCATTTTCATTTCTCTCAGAACTCCACTGTGTATCAGATTCAGAACCAGACGATGAACGCTACAACGACGACGAGACCTTCAACCAATTTCGTGGAAGGTACTTCATAGATCTCAATTTCTCGTTGATTTTCATAAAAATATATTGCAAGTAGAATCTTCAGTCATCAGATTTTTCTTCTACATCTGATTCGTGCCGTAGATAACGCCGCCGAAAGCGATTCCGACGCCAGCCTCGACGATTCACCGCCTTCGGACTACTATCAGCCGATCTCCGCCGTCGAAGACGGCGACGGCGACTTCCACGACGATGCTGAAGATTCGGATCAGCTCAATTCGGACGAAGATCATGATTATGAGCCCGCGACGAACGGTTCCTCGTCTCTCTACCTGAACGGCGAGATCGAGCACAAGAGAAGCGAAGAGGAGGAGGAGGAGGAAGAGAGGATTAGGCAGGCTTCGGATTCGGCGGTGGCTAGGGCTTTCCGGGAGGACGAGAGTCGGAGGAACGCGCCGCTGCCAGCGGAGAACGCGGCGAGGGTGATGGAGGCGATGCGTGGAGTTTCGTTCGGCGGTGTGGCTCCGGGCTGGGCGGTTGAGGTGCCTGAGGACCGTTGGATCAACCAGCTGAGGAGGTTGAGGCAATCGCCGATTGGTGCGAGTACGATTGGGAATTGAGTTTTGGAACTGTGATTTGATGATCTGTGTTTTTTGAAATGTTGTTCTATGGATTTTGTTATGGAATTTGGTTTCAAAATTGTTGATTGCAAGGTATATATATATACAAATGAGAGGAAGGAAAACTCAGCCAATAAATCATGGTCAACGACTTTCTGTCCCAACGAATTTGTGGGCTTAGAAAGCTACGATCCAGTTTGTTTGTCTCTGGGCCGAGATGCTAATTAAATTGATATGCAATATAGAACACAATTTAGAATATTATCACTGCTCAAGTCTCAAAAACATAACATTCTTTTGCTCATCATCATACAATTATTCTGGACACTCAAGGATCCTCAATAAATAGTACTTATAGTTTCAAACAAAGCCTCAAGTTTACAATAAAGTTGAGCAAATCTCTAACTAGTCTATTGAGACCCCAGAAAGTCCGGGTTCCAATGGGTCTTCTCTGGTTTGGCTCAAACATCAAATCTACTGATGCATTAGGCTGGGAAAGAGAGGCATTGGAGGCAACATTTTCCGTTCCTCAAGCACTAATATTTTCAAATTCTGCACTCTTGTCCATTCTCTTGAAGATACCAGCAATAACCTGACATATAGGCCGGAAACGGAACAATCTTTAGAACATGTCATAACCTTTTAATGTGGAATACAGAGTAAATATGATCTAATATGTGTTCATGTTGCAAGTATTAGCGTTGGCAATTTGGACTTGAACCTATGGGCACCTAAAATACAACCTGCATTTTTGCAGGTTCCCGTAGCATAAAATGACCCCGATTAGTTTTCGAGCCAGGTTCAGGTTATGGGTTAAGCCTTTTCATCTGAACACGAAAACCCGACCTGAAACCTGAATTGCCAGGTCTAGTAAGTTTCTTAAGGTTTGTATCACAACAAAAATATAAAAAATTCATACCTTTCCAGGTCCGAGTTCATAACTTTTCTTGAGCCCTCTGGTTAGGAGAGTCTTCACTGTAGTTTCCCATTGAACGGGAGAAGTAACCTGTAAGGTTCAAATTGACGGGTTAAACCATTTTATCATCCTCCAATAATAGAGAAGATATAAGATTCAAGCAACACACCTGACGAGCCAAGATCTTCTTAATTGTTTCCGGATCAGAATGTGGCTGTGCATCAACGTTGGATATGACTGGTATTCTTGGAACTCTGATCACTGTTGATGCCAATGAATCCTCCAATCTTGAGACAGCCGGCTCCATGAAACGAGTGTGGAAAGCACCAGCAACAGCTAGACGCACCTGAGACGGGAAAAAATATTTTTTGAACTCCATTTCTCTCTCTTTAGTCTTTTCCATATAAATACTCCATCCAAAAATACAGTTCACTTTCTTTATTATAAAATGTCCCAAAATGAGGGTTCACTTTACTTTTTAGTTATTAGTTAGTTAAGTATGAATTACCAACTATGTCCTTCACAAAGTTAGCTAGAACCCTATTGAGTTTGTTACACCAAGAGCACATAGGGGTATAAGAAAAAATGTCCAATCCTTAACAATTTTATCCTTAGTTTTGAGCCCAAAAAATGAAAAGGACACTCATTTTGAGACTGGTGGAGTAGACGATAGAAATAAGAGCAATACCGTCATTCTAGCCTTGAATGACTTTGCTTTAGCTTGTACCATTTCCACTCCTTTCTCGCCTCCAGAGACTGCATAATTCCCCTGCCAACGTACAACGCATGCCATGTCAAACTTAAACATGAATGTGATGAATTAATATATGGCGATTTGGCAAAGCTCATCCAGAAGATAGATTCGAAAAAGAAATAAAGAAGCAACTAACCGGACATAGGTAATTTGCAATCTGAACTTTATTATGCTCATCAACTTCTTCATTGGCTGCATCGCACAATAATTGAACCTTCTCTGCATCTAATCCTATGACACTAACCATGGCACTTTTAGCAGCATCAGAAGCATCCTGTTTGGCAGAAACACGGTTAGAAGATTCATAAACTTGTGATAAAGACAGGAAACACGAAAATGTATACCAAGTCCGGATGATTACCTGCATGGCTTCACCCCTGAGTTTTACCAGCTTGAGTCCATCCTCGAAGCTTACATACGTAACCAAATCCAGGAGTAATAGAGCACATCAGTACAATTACATGATCAGAATTAAGATATTCATGAGCAAATGATAATTTATTTAAATGATCAACATAACAGGAATTGATATTGTGTTTCAATACATATGTATGCGTAATTGAAATATTTTAGCGTATGCATCAAAGAAAAAGCATCATTTTGTCACATAAAGACACCATATCTGTAGTCTCCTACAAACTAAACAGAGCATACAATGAATCATGTGAAAATCTGAAAACAATCCATTCCATGTTTTAAACTCAAATTTGGAAAGTAAGTCCACAAGTCATCCACGAGAGACAACAATAAGTCAATAACCATTCAGATTTCAGATGAGCTCAATTAACTTGGGAAATGGATCTGGAGCCACAAAAATTGTGTACCCTATTATATTCCTTCCATACAATCTACTACATGCTTTACCCTCAATAATTCAAGTCGCTATGATTTCATTGCATTATATGGCTTACCTGAAGGCACCAGCAAATGCTAGAGCAGTATACTCTCCCAAGCTTAAACCGCAAGTGACATCAACAGAGTCAATTATCTGCTGACCACCATCACGTGCACGGAGCACCTCTACGGCAGCTAAACTCGAAACATAGATAGCTGGCTGCAATGATAGAAAATCAAATGTTTTTTGATCGGCAGAAAATCAAATGTTAACTAATGAGTCACGACCGTAACAAAAATCTACCCCAAGACAGCAAGTTGCATCTCATCACATCATCAACAATATTTGAAGCATTGATAATTCTTAAGAGTGATGGACAAATTATGAAACTCAACACATACTTGACAAAATCATGTATGAACAAACATTTAATTGATAAAAGTAGAGCCAATCCAAAATCACATTTCTCACACAATTACAGCTACTCTATCTTAATATTGTACACAAAACTGTATATGGCCAACATGAGCCTATTCAACAATGAAAACAAGTATAAAGGAAGTACCTGACTTATAATGGTTGAATCTAATTTTTCTTTCGGCCCGCTGGTGCATATATCAAGAAGATCATACCTGCATGCGCAAAAATATTACTCAATAACTATTTCACAAACAGACATAGGCTACAAACCCAACTCCAAAGAGGCAATAAAATTGGAGCCGTCTTAGTTACCACAACAATAAAAAGTTAAGCAATGACGGTACACTACCCCAATATATCATTTGCTATCTTGTACAACTCGGAAGCAGCAGGCACACTCTGAGCCTCCTTTCCCATTCCGACAGCTTGTGCACCCTAATAGACAAGGTACAAGTACAAAAAAATTCCACTAATCAACTATAGAATCAGTCATATATAAGCACCAAAAGTTCATTAAAAAAACAGGAAAAGCAAAGTATTTTCCTAGTTAAGTCACAGTTCTCAGAATCACAAATTATGCTCAATTTCACTTCTACCAACCTCAATCATTGCCAATTCCATCATTATGCAGCTACAATTACAGTACAATAAAATAAAATTTCCACTAATCAAGTACACAATCTGCCACATTCATATCAAATCGACACCAAATTCTCATAAAAAAAAGCTCAATAGAAAGCAAAACAAAAGTATTTTGGCAGTTCGATCACAGTTCCCAGTCACAATATCAGTCAAATTGAGCTCAAATCCACTTCTCCAACACTCATTTCACTATTTTATTACACTACCATCGAATCGAAGCTTGAACTGACCTGTCCTGGAAAGAGGAAAGCGACATTGGGCTTATAGTCCAAGAACAATGTATCGTCAACAGAAGTGGCCTGAGATCCCACAGAGACGCTCGTGAAAACCCTAGATCGAGAGGCGTGTTTGAAATTGAAGTTGCAAAATCCATTGGAGAAACTCGAGGAGCTCCGGAAGGAGTCGCGAGAAGGAGAAGAAGAAGAGAGCTTGCTGAAGGAAACTGAGGGAAGCGCGAGAGAGGAGGAGGCCATGGCGGGGGTGCGCAGGATAAGAGGGCGGTGGTGGTGGTGATGGTGGTGGAGGCTTAGCCTGCGCATGTACCGAGGAAGGAGGCGTAGAGTTAGAGGGCGATGAGAGTTATAATGCGCAGGGTGCGGAGTTTACGATGGAAGGCGTTGGAGTGGTGGCTTGGAAAACAAAGCGAAACAAAGAGAGCAGCCAACTGCCAAACTTCAACTGTATCGGAGACAAAATCATTAATTTTGTTAATCAATTGTTGTTGTGACATTGCCTATGTTGTGTGTTGTTTTAAATTTTTTTGTCACACATTTGTGTATAGAAAGCAAAAATGAAGTGTTATAATGTTTGGCCAACAAAGCTTTGACTTGTTGTAAAATTTGAGTTTGTGCAGATTTTCTTTTGGGGAAGTGATGGAACAAGTGCTAAGTTGCTATTTATGGAACAAAGAGCAAGGAGAGTCGAGTGAGGGCATGCATGGGGGCTCGAACTGAAAAGTTATATCTATTGTAAATATATATTGGCATTTGTATAGATCTTCAAGGATCAATCATAATCATGATCAATGATCACATGGTGGTGGTCAAGGTGAGGGGAAAACACTACTTCCCTACATTACTTTCAGCGCAGTTGATTATTTGTAATTTAAAATATCACACGTGACATCATATGATTATAACATGAAACAAACGTGTTTTAAATTTATTGGTATTTTTATTATCACGAGTTCGTGTTTAAGGGTCCAACACGTGTAATATTTGTTTCGTGTTTGTGTTGAGAATCGGGATTGGTTGATGATAAACAATGGTATGACGAAAAGAAAAAGTGAAAGTGAAACCAAGGATACAAGGCAGGAGAGTAGTAGACATAGGTAGCTAGGTAGCCAATAAGTGGAACAAGAAACCCAAAACAAGTGTCAGTGAGTAGATATGGAGGGCCTGCCAAGCTTCCATGTTCACTTAGCTATACGGTTACACACAGGGACGGATCTAGGAAGAGTGACGTGGGGGGAAGAGTGACGTGGGGGCAGTTGCTTCAACTGAACTTTTATTTGTTAAAAATTTGCAATGTATTTTTATTAATTTTTATTTTAATCCTTATTATTTTTCATATATAATTTTATTTTCTTATAATTTTGCTCCCACGGAGTAAATATTCTGGATCCGTACCTAGTTGCACATGGCTGTGGCTCTTGAGTCATGACAATACTCAACAAAACAGAAGTGAAACATGTGATCTGATATTGAAAAGTGAATTGGGCCAGCCAAGGTGGATAGGTTGGGCTATAAAAAGGCCCATTCTTTATTGGAAGCCTAAGCACCACCACTCAATTCTTGGGTCACTCTCATGGGTCTAGTAGTAGCTAGTATCTAGTAGCTAGGGTTCTAGTTCTAGACTTAACCGAACAAGAAGTTTTAGGGGGATGATAATATAAACCTGAGTTTGGGTACCTGAAACTTGATCTGCGGTGAAACGCAATGTCCCATTAGATTTGTGCCACAAAACGTTTGTGTTGTCGTTCAACAATACAATCTGATAATCAACATTGATCTTACCAGTTCGTGCAACAAATTCACTTCAAATAACACACGTTAAATGAAAATATTACGTACGTAGAGACATAGGCTTTTGAATGAGACCCACGGGGGCTTGGACTTGTCAGCTCTACAACCGAGTTGAAGCTGACTAGAAAAACATCTTAGTTGTAGTAGACCTAATAACAAATCATATACCAAGCTAGACAAATTAACTCAGCAATAAAACAAACAATTTAGATCCGAATTCAAAACATCCAAAAATTAATTTGGGTTTTCTGTTAAAACCCGAAATAAATAGGATCCACCACCCGAAATTCGAGCTAGGTGTAGGCTCTACAGTGGGTTTTAGGTGACAAGGAAAAAATCCTCGGCCGTACTAGTGACTAGTCACATAATACCCATTACCAACTGTTCATTTTACATTTCAACCACTCGTTTTTTATAGTCCACGCAGCTGTTACTGTTGTCCAAGTTTTTTTCGTCTTTCTTTTTCAGATGTCATTTATACTGTATCTCAGTTTATACAACAATTAGAGTGTGTTGGTTCAAATTGGAACGGTTGTTACGTGTGTTGGATCAGGTTGTTAAAATATTTTAAATATTTTTTTAGATTCCATTTTCTAATTTTTTTTATCGACTGCAACAGTATGTGTCACGTCACCGATAAAAAAATATATTGATAGATCTCGTACGG